>CH003263.1:1683046-1709183 GCA_000149265.1 Ciona savignyi
TCGAATGTATGATACATTGCAATAACCAATTATTTATAAGAGATAAATATAACTTACATGTTTATGATATCACATAAACGAAATTTACCCCTACAATAATATATCCAGCTACCATAATATCAGGTAATATTAAAATAAATTGACTTTGTATTACATAGACATACACCAAATACAACTATACTCACATTAAAAGACATCTATAGGACTAGTTCGCATAAAACAAGTAAAATAAATTTTATTTAGAAGGTTAATCTGAACTTTACTGATTGTATATCATTGGTCATGCTGCAACATTTTTAGCTTAAATCAAAAAGAAAAATAGTTTGTGACATGCTGGCAATTTTAGCAGAGAAGTCTGAACAGTTCTATAGTCTTATGACACAATAAAAACAGACTAGTATCTTATGACACAATAAAAAATGCTGGCAACTATTGTGCAAATTAATTTTGACTTTTACTAGTAATTTTTAAACAAGTATGCAAAATTCTAGCTGCAAACTCATAGACACAATTTGTTTTTAAAATACGATCTCATAATGATGCGCTATACAGGCTTTATTGTTTTGTTTAGATGATATCTACCTGTCAATATATCCAGAGGGTGATCCAACAATGCTTTCCAGTCGCTGTTGCAACGCAGCCAAGATCTGTGGATTTTGCATCATCTCTGAAGTGAGCTCACTTGCTGTAGCAGAAAATAATAGAAAACTGAGCAAAATACAGATATTTTAAGGTTAGTATATAGTCTTCGTTTAACCTAGGCCTACCAATACTACAGGTTGCTACTCTTTCTAAACAATTTTTAACGAAAGTTAAATGTTTTACTATTAACTGCAAAATGACGAAGTTAATACAACGAATTTTTTTAGTACCAGCTAGTACGAAATCGTATCTCTTTGCAGAACTAGTGTATAAAGTATGGGTGGGCAACGTTTGTAGTCGGCGGGCCGGAAGTGGGAAAATGAAGTTCTTGGTGTGTTGGATTATTACATGAATATTATTCAATATCTTAATTACAGTGTATGGTTAGATAGTCTGTGGTCAGGTCAAAATCCCTTCACGGACCCGATCTGGGCAACGTGCTGTATGTTGTCTATGTAGGGATGCACAATATAGAATTTCGAATCTTTGAGATTCGAATCTCTAAGGATTCGAATCTTTACAAGCAATTTAATAAGAATAGTTAGGATTCGAAATTAAAAACGTAAAATATTGGCTGCGATCCAACGCGCAACAACACACGTGATACCGATTATGCAGACGTCAGCCAAACGTGCGACAGTGGATAACTATGATAAGAAACTTTTGGTGAATCGTCATTGAAGTAAATTCGTAATCTCAAAATTGTAAAATGGCCTTTGACATTCGTATGTAATACCCGTAATGCGTTTCTCCATACCAAAAGTGCATCTATCGTGCGAAAGCGCCCGAACATTTTCTAAAGCGGTAGCTCGGAAATACAACTTACATCAAAGCACAACAACATTATCTTATCAGTTGTCCCATACACGTGCATCTTGGACAGACGCGCTTAAAACGAACGCACGCACAAAGAAAGTAGGTCATGTTCGCCAGGCTGTAATCACGTGGTTAAGCGCACCTTTAAATATGACGCAATTATTCCAAAGGCAGAAGAGTTATTTACAGACTAAACACATTAGTATTTGCAATATATATTTCACTTAAACAACTATGTTTTCAATAAACACAATGAATGATATCCTATGTATTCAATTTAATAATATCCTATGTGTTATTTAGTTAGGTGATTTTGCAGTGATTAATTTATTATACTTTTACCAATGTATAACTGTGTTAAATAGTAAATTAATGTTTAATTATGCAAGGGCATTAATAGCTAGTCTTGATACCAAACTGGTGAAATAAAAACTGTCTGGTGTTTGGGAGCATTTTTCTCAGCCATTCATTTCAACAACAACCTACTAGACTATTATCCTCCCTCATGGCAGATAGTGTTTAGAGATGTTACATATGATTAAAAAAATATGTAATGGTAAAATATTGTTGGACTACATAAATTGCTCTCATCACAGTTTAAAAGCATATGGCTAATTCACTATAAATGAGAAAATATATACACAGCATAGCAAATTTAAATACATGGTAAAACATTCTAGAATAGGATTCGAAATTCTAGATTCGAAATATATTATTCTAGAATATTCTATAATACCTAACTATCCTATATTGTACATCCCTATGTCTATGTCTGGTATAAAGCATAGTAAAGTTTTAGAATTTCACTGGTTTCAGGCCAGCTTCCTGTGCTGAAAGCTAGATGGGCGTGAAATAGTGTGTTAAAACCAAAGATATTTCGTTGCTTTAAGCTTGAACTTAATATCTTTTTTATGAAAAGCTATTTTTATTATGGGTATTTTTAAGATAAAAAAAAAGTGTATGTGTTTTCAAATTCTACAATCCTTGGTTGGGAGTATTTTCCAGGTTTATCCAGACCCAGTGCTAACAAGCAATATAACATGCAGTTTAATATTTGGTATTGGTTAGATGAGCATAAAAAGTTAAAAAAGATAACCATTTTTTTTCGATTTTATCAATGTTTATCTGGCTGAAAAAAAGCAGATACATGTACATCTTTGATGACCCGTACAAACGGATTAGTTTACAATATAAATAACACTGAATAAACCATTCTTATTTTAACATTAATCGTGAGGTGCACTCTCAATAAAAGAAAGAAAATGAAAAAATATCTAATCTTTTATTTTTATTTATACAATTTTAATGTTTAACTCTCTCCGTCCCAACTCGCCATATATCGCGAGTTGGTGGGTAAACATGGTATCCCGCCTGTACATAAATGGGTGCAAATCTAAAAAACGATTTCTCCACAATGCGTAATGGTAGAGACCTCAGCTATGGCTCATTCGATCAAGGAAACCCTATATTTTATTCTCTGTAATTTTCGTGGAGAAATATTAAAAATGCGAGGAGTGATAGCCTTTCTTTTTCAAGGCTTCGCCTCTTATTTCTATCGATTTTACACGAATTTACAAGTGACTAACTCAGCCAATAGGAGTCGCGTTAACTTGCGGAGAAGCTCTTTTTGTCAAGCAAGTCTTTCTTTACATTCTCTGTGAATTTCGTGCCGTTGAGAAAAAAAGGAGAGCGTTGGTGACGTTTTCGCAGCAGGCGTTTATGCTTCGTGTTCACCAAAGCATGAATCCAGCTGGGCCTGCTGAGCGCACGATAAAGAAAAAGGCGGCGAGACTAGCTAGTTCGGTGTGCCCTGCTTTGAAGAATATTGGATATAGTATTTGTGTTTGTTTGCTTTTGTATGCCCTTTTTACACTTCCTTCACTGTTCTTATTTATACTTTTTACTATTTTAGTTCTACAAAACTAAAAACTTCAATGCGTTTTGGTTCAATTTTTCATAATATAGTTAGAATAAAGGAAAATTTCAATTAGGAATAGTAAAAAAACTACTGAAGATACAAATACAGTTCAAATTTTCCTGAGTACAAAATCTATTAGACAATCTACAATCCAATTTTCATATCATTTGGGCATACCAATAATTAGTGAGTATTTCGTTTGTCAGTGCACCTCAAAATTTTCAAAGTCGAGCAGAATTTTCTTTACATAAAAAGTGGTGTTCACTAAAGTTTACATAATATATTATTTATTGGAGGTAGATTCTAGGTGTTCGGTTTGTTTAAAAGAGGGATAAATTATCTTTCCAACCATACTAAATATTAAATCATAGCATAAATTTGAGAAAAACTGTGCTAATTTGAAAATGACCAAAAATTGTAAAAAACACTGCGGGACAGCATGTTTAAATTAATACATTTGGCCGGGAGTGAAAGAGTTAAAAAAATACTATGATTTATCTGATGTTTACCAATTCAGGTTTACACAATGACTAATCAAATCACCACTTAAAAATGACCTAATAAAATCTATGCTTGTCACAACTAAATTTATTTTAAAAATATACATTAGCCCATAAAATATTAAGTACATTATACTTAAAAATAATAATAATGTTTCATGGTTAAAAAGGTGCAATGGCAGACTTTTTCAAATCCTAAAAAATTCAAAATTGCAGGAAATATGTATATTGCTTGTCAGACTATCAAACAGTGAATTTGTATGCAATTAACATGTGTGAATAGCATAACTGTTTTCTACAACATGTTGTGCCAGTATCAGTGAAATATTTCTATTTTGTACAGGTCCGCTAGGTCCGCTAGAGTTTTAAACATAGGGTTGAGTTAGGGTTAGTTATGGGGTTGAGATTAGTGTTTAGGGCAGGGCACTGGACCTAGCGCCGGACCTAACGCTGGACCTAGCGCTGGACTTAACGCTGGACCCAGCGGACCTAGCGCTGGACATAGCGGACCTGTACAAAATAAAGGGACCTAAATATTTTGTGTATTTTTGCGTTTATACTTTTTATTTCTTTTTGAATTTTGACATGCATTTTTGATATCATATGCATGTTTACACAATGCTTTTTATAATGATCAATTAGCTAATCTAAAAAATTAGGCAAATTTTAGAGATTTTGGAGATGCATCATCCAGATGCTGCTAAGTGTATACATAGCAAGAGGGATGCACAAACTAGAATATCGAATCTTTCGGATTCGAATCCAAATATTACGTTTATTTCGAATATTTGGATTCAAAATAACATATACACAATACACATTAAGAAACGATAATTGCATGGAGTTCCTTTTTTATATCCATTGTACATATTGCAGCAGCGTTGATTACAACGGATATTATAAGTATGTAATCACACTAGCCAAAGAGGTAGTCAGCAGCAAAGGGAATTTTTGATGATCTTGCCACTTTAACTCGAGTTTGCTTTTTAATATAGAATAGGATCGATATTCTGGATTCGAAATAACTATTCTAGAATGCCAAGGTATTCTAGTTTGTGCATCCCTAATAGCAAGCAAAGCAAATTAAGAAATAAAAGCCTGTTTTTGGTAATGAAATATATTGGGTGCACTTTACATGCTTTCCAAATTGTACGAACGGCCTAGCTTCTAAATTGACGTCAATTTTACCAATTTATGAGTGCCCAGTCAGCAGCAAAGTGCACCTATCACACCAATAAACAATAAAACATGCAGGTTTTAAATTCTTTGCAGCCTACAGAGCAGATTAACTAAAAACCTATAGACTACATTGTTCAAAGTGAACTTACCAGATGGAACAGTAGTTGTTACTTCGTCAACAACTTCCACTTTATCTTCATAATCCTCTTTGACAGCAACAGCCTGCGCATCGGTGTCACCAGACGACATTATGTTTAACTAGTTTGGTAATCCACACAAAGCCTATAAAAGTGAGGGCATGATAGCACAAGATACATGAAACATGATATTAGACTATGTTTCAGTACGCTTTATAACCTTTTGAACTAAACAATTAGTTACGTCCGAACGAGTGATTCTAGTCACCCACATAAACATTTTTGCACACAAACGAACGGCATAACTTTATCATCCAACGTTTTACGCAGAAACGTTATTTAATAACGCATGAGTGCGTCTTTAAACCACGTGGGTTCAACCCGCGAATGACCATTTAGACAAGTAGCACCATAGATAACGTAAATAAGCAGTTAAAGATATCTATAGTAGCATTACGAAGAGTTACGACTTCTCCAAATGCTTGTATTTCTTTCGTTGTTTAAATGTGCTTTAAATTTCTGCTTTGGCCGTTTTAAAATAACGTAAAAACGGTGTGCTTCATTAAGAGGTAAATCAATTTCGAGTCTCCATCAACATGCTATTTGAAACCCGTTTCCGGTTTACGATTTGGTTGATTATTCTAAGTCGGTTATCGGTTTCCTATTATGTTACCTATTCAAATGTTAATTACCCCCAACATTAAGCCACTAACCGCAATTTTACGTATTACTTAATTTTGTAATAATTCGGTACAGGTCGTTATGGGTAATTTTTATATTCATTTTATATAACTGGTTATCAAAGGTACGCAGGCTACATCTAGTTTGCAGAAAGATGCGAAAAATCGGTACTTGCATTTTACAAATATTTTAATGGCAAAATTTAACAAACGTCTTGTTATTAGAATATAGGGCAGCGGTTCCCAAACTGGGCGCCGCGGCGCCCTGGGGAGCCGCGAGACTTTGCCAGGGGCGCCGCGAAAGCATGCGGAAGTTGCTGCATTTATTGTTTTTTTTTTTACCAAAAAAAACAGTACATGTGTGTTACACCAGTAAAACGTTAATTGGAGATGTTGGAGCCTGGTGTGCAACCCCATACACTGGCATACATCATTCGTTTTACTTGTAAAATCCATTGTTCGGTATTATCTGCCACTATTTGCTCACTAACATGGCATTGTTTTCGAATAATGGTTTGTCAAATAACTGCTTTGCATTAATTGACTGTTCGTCATTTTAGTGAATAGTTTTAAAGAGTTTGAATGGTTATCCAAATGCATGCTATAGTCTGGATATACAATACATGCAGTTTGAAAATTTTGGCTTTATGAGGGAGCCGCAAGGTTTAATAAGTTTACAAAAGGCGCCGCCAACAAAAAAGTTTGGGAACCGCTGATATAGGGTATAGGATATTCATGTTTAACTCGTTAATACACGAGTAATTATCAGATTACTTTGCGCCCCCACCATCCGGTTCTCGCAGCTATTGTAGTAGCCTATATTGATGTTTATGATAGGCTAAATACAAATTTTCGATATAGTAGAACTCATCAATCCACTTGGTTTAAGCAATATCCGTTAAGCCAGTGGTTCCCAACCTGTGGTACGTCTTCCAGGTGGTACGCGAGTAGATTCTGTTTTTTTTCGACCGAAAGGAGTTATTAGTTCAGTTGGGGTTGATTTTGAGCTTTTCGAAGACGTCGTCGTGGTAAGGTACCTCTTTTTTTTCTCACCACTGTGACGTCATGGAATGTTGAGGTTAGATGCGCGCGGCTCGAGCGCTGAATTGTACTGGGAACACGCAGCGAGTTGTATGTTGTTATTTGTTTGTTGGTATTTCATTATGTTGTTCTTCTTGTGACTTATGGTAAAAAAACAGTTCCATGCATCCCATCAACCCTGGCTGATAATGCCTAGTTTATTAGAACTTGTCATTACACCTCGCATAGGTCAAATACGTGATTATGACGTCATAAATGGTGGAAACATTTTTTGACTGCCTTCCGCGCGCGTAAGTTATGTAGGTGGTACGCGAGCACTGCATAAAACCTTGAAATGGTACGTGGTTGGAAAAAGGTTAAGCGCTTTGCCTAAGGAGTAAGGACACAGCAGACTATAAATAGCGCGTTTCAAAACTGCCTGTTCTTTCTGTTTTTTTGTTTGTTTTTAATTATCATAAAAATATAAAGTTTTGTCGGGTATGTTGACATCTTAAAAGTTATCCACTCTTTCTGAAAGTTTTAATTCCACAGATGCCACGCGTTAGCCATCACAACCCGTGGAAGTACATATGATTTTTTAAGTACAGTGTTATGGCTGAACGGTTATCGCAACCTACACTTATACTGACTTACATACAACAAAACGGACTCAGCAACGAGCCCATCATGGGATTGAAATTAAGCCAAATAAAAAAGAACAAATGTATTACATTTCAATTATTATGTTTTCTTAATATATAAGACCTATACGCTTGCTTATTTCCGTCTAACATCATACATTGGAAAGAACAATAGTCATTAGATGCGATCACATTGTTAAGTTGATCTTTGATGTAACCGCGTTGGTCGTCGGTACAAAGTAGTTTGTCCGGCCGGTTGTTCCAGCGGTTAAATGCGTCGACTTTCAATCGAAAGGTTGCAGGTGCGAAACTGGTCGCTAGCTAGTCGGTTGTGTCCTTGGGCAAGGCACCTAACGAACATTGCCTTAACCCTGCGGATTAATGGGTTTTGCCAAATTGAAGGAACGTGTATATCATACACAACACACTGCAATAGCTCCGGTAACCAGACGATGGGCGCGAGGATTTCTGACGATTGCCCGTGTGTTAACCTCCTTGGTTTTCTCATTCACGTGGATAAACATAAATATCGTATTCTATCCTATTAACAAGATGCGTAGTACGTTTATTTGTTTGATTATATTAAATTTCTTTGAACTTCGGATATTGGATTGCTTTAAACTTTATTTTTTACAATATTGAGCCAACAATACTCACGCTAGAGCACGCAGTTGTAACACTGGTCCATCTTTTAATGAAAAAAAAAATATTTAGTATCCAAAACATTTTACACAAAACTTTTTTTTAGATATGATTTAGATATGATACGATCTAGAAAACACGAATTTAGGGTTTTACTGCTTAGAAATTCGATAAAATGGTAAAACACTACTAGACATCTTTTTAAATTTTCTAGGAATCTTAGCGCCTAACTCAATTTCTCAAATTTTAATTATGTATGCTGTTTGTACACATACCAATAATATA
Source organism: Ciona savignyi (assembly GCA_000149265.1). Taxonomy (NCBI): domain Eukaryota; kingdom Metazoa; phylum Chordata; class Ascidiacea; order Phlebobranchia; family Cionidae; genus Ciona; species Ciona savignyi. The sequence continues at coordinate 1,691,507 of CH003263.1, forward strand.
AAAAATGTCATCAATTCGTTAATTACTTGATGAAATTCCCCAGACTTCGAAAGTTTGCTTATTATTGGGCAGACATATTACAATGGGGCATCATGTCCTATGGAGATAACTAACTAACATATAACAGAGGTACATTTTCCGTCCGAGATCGCCTAAAAGGACTATTCAAATACAAATAAACTTATAGATGTGTTAGGTCACATGACTTCCATGCTGTGCCAAAACCCAAAATTAAGGGGTTTATAGTGGGAATTTCCTTAAATCGTAAAACTCTTTTTCCGGCATTTGTAATTCTAGTTTTGTAACGACCAACCTAATTATGCAAATTTTAATATATTTTTACATTGTTAGTTCACTGAAAATTAATATCAAAACGGATATCATTTTTTAATTACTTCATTGGAAATCAATTGACTTCTACATAAGCCACAATACATGTCGTCATACTAGATTACAAACAAAATTTGTACTACAAATGTGTTGGTTGACACTTGGTTTTTGCTCTCCAGTTGGTTGTACGATACCTAGAAATGCAACGACATTTTACTTCTACATAAGCCACAATACATGTCATATCCGGTTTTTGTTTACGCAATAGGTATATTGCAAGTTGTATAGCGCACTTACGATTTAGTACAGCTAATACAAGGAGACAACCAAGTATAACTAAAAAAATATGCGGCGACGACAGCGAGAGTGAAATTTGTGATGATTATCGACAGCAGTCAAGCACAAGGAAGAATTCCAAATTTTGGTACTGCATTTTCTGCGGTGGTGTGGATCTACTTTGTGAGTTGGTAGCCTACTGGAAAACTCAACAAAATGATGAGTCCATGGAATGGTTGATGATTTTCATTGTGATTAATATTTTCACACTAATGATCAACTTGTACGATAAATTAGCATCGAAGCACTGTACAGGATGTCGGATACCAGAAGTTATTCTACATCTATTGAGCCTTATTGGTGGCGCTCCAGCGACAGCACTCGCAATGATTATATTTAACCACAAAAGTTCTAAAGGATCCTATCATAAAGTGTACATTGCCGTCTCCGTTGTCAACTTTATCGGTTTGATAATTAGGATAATATACCTGCTTGGGGGTGGAGGATTATTAAATCACCATACATTTGACTGGTCGGGAGAGTAAGCCTAGATGTTGTTTTGTTTATTACTGAATAGTGACATGAGTAATATCATCGATGCTGTTTGTAGTACCTATATACCTTTACTGTTGTCTAAGTTAACTTTTACTTTTGTAATAATAAACAAATAAATTCTGTTTAGCATAATGTACTAAGTCGATTGAATTATTATTTGTGTATATTTAAAATATTCGAATTGTTAGAACAATAAAATCACAAATATAACAAATACGAAGATTGAAAACAATAAATATAACAAATACGAAGATTGAAAACAATAAATATTGGTATTTCTAACTCTATTGCACCATGGGCACCGGATTGCGTAGAGTCGAAGCAGCAGATAGAATGTGAAATATAAGGATCGAATATTGGCGTTTTACTTCGTCCCAGCGGCCATCTTGGTCTGGGTCTGCATCTATATCGAACATAGAATCAACCAATCCTGGGAAACCCGCGTTGCCGTAGTTATTGTGCTGGCTTGGTGCTGTTATGTAGTGCCTATGGGATAAAATATATAGTTAGACTGTTGCTGTCTTAAGCCATATATGCCCACACATTTGTAATCGCTTCCGCTAAATATATCAATTAGCGGGATGCCATAATTGTTAGCGATGCAAGGGATGCCAAGTGATGCGCACGCAGTAAAAAGTTTTAATCATATTCATTATACTTAATGATGGTGAGTAGCTTGCATGTTTCTGAGTTGCTTTATAGTCAAAGGTTGGCATATCAGTCAAAGGGTTGATCATACACAATACACTTACAAAATCTCCGGTGTTTTGACAGTGGGCACGAAGTAACCTAATCAGACTAGTTTGTGAACAATCTCTTATACGTGAGTAGCACTAGCACCGTGTCTATCACATGCAACACACTGCAATAGCTTCGGTGACACGGTAATCTGAAAATTGACGTGTGCTAACCTCAGTTGCGTTTTCAATTTACGCAAAAAAAACTTAGTAGCCTAATATGTTATATACGTCCGGCCTAAAAGCTTTAGGTTTAGCAGCATTGGTGTTTAACATACATTTTTTAGTAATGTCACTATATAATACTGCGGGTTATCTACCCTTAGCTACTCACTTTCAAATGAAGAATATAAATCCCGTGGTTACTGATTTTTAGACTTGAATTTAGCTCCATTCCTGACTACGTTACATACATCACAATTATTAATAAATCACACACTAAATTCTACATCTGCAAATGTAGTGGTCTCATTTCGGAAAAGAATTATCAACCTGTAAACCGGTCTTCCGGGAAGGGGATTCTGATCCAAGAAAGCTCGTTCGAGCTGCATAAGTTGGTCGTTGTAACCTCGCACTAGAAAGCTACTGCAAATGCACAAATTACACCAAAGTTTAGCAATTTTTGAAGGGATAATTGTTGGAAATGATGAAACGAATAAAATAATTTATACAAAAATAGCGAAGAACTCTGTTATTGGTAACCTGGGATTTGTCTATTCAAGGGAAGTGGATTTCTTTGTTTACCGTTTAAAAAAAAATTGCTTGAGGTTGAATCTAGTGAGACACATAATATTTTAGTTTTAAGGTGGTTTTAAAACCAAAAGTTGCTAATTGGCTGTGTTAAATCTTTTATAGTTAATGGTTTGACACACCACAACTTTAGAAGCTAAATCAGCAAGACAATGAAAAATAAGAGCATCTACAAGTAGTTTTGTCTAAATATTGAAGTCGTATACTTTGTTAAATCCAAACCAGCCGCCTTGTCATAGATTTCATTTGCAGCTTCAGAAAACAAATCAATTACTTCTTTCAGTTTATCTGTAAAATAGAATGCTCTTAATATATTATTTTATATCGGTTAAAGCAATTTAATTGATATAAGACTATGTCTACCTTGCACATAACAGTTTTATCTAAAAATTTACAAAAAATCTCACAATTTCAACATACTTTATATATAGGCTATGCCCACTTTATTATGGCACAGATTGGGAGCTGAAGGTTACTATATGTACCTATAGCTGTGGGGTAACAATTATACCTGTATCAATGTCATGGTTCCTCATCCTATCGCCAAACTCTGCCATCACACTTTTATAGTTCTCGTCTAAATACACCGCGTAAGATCTGCAATCGATGGGTAAAATGATGGAATCTGCCAGTCTGCGGCCAGCTTCAGCCCAAATCCGCGCCATAGCAAGGTGGTATGAAAAATCAGTGTCGACAAACTTGGTTACCATATCAAACGTCTCGTAAACTGTATGGTACAGTGGGTAGGACGAAACACCGAGCGTCTGTATGAAAATCGGTATAGATTTTGGAAATTTTAATAGTGTCTAACAAACTTACATAGTCATATGTGTATGACATATCTAATGCTGGAACGCCAACACTTTGAAGAAACATTGTGTAATCGCTACCAGAACCCAGAGTGCCAAAGCTAAAAAATGATTAACATTATAATTTAAAATATAACTATAAAGAACTAAAGCAAAGATATAGACGTTAAACAAATCTATATTAAATATCTATATCTTTGCATAGGATACGTTATTTAGGTTTTATAATGTGAAAGAAAAAAACACATTGGGTGATTATCACACGAACATCCGTGATACAACTGCAAATCTGCTTTGGACTTGACGGAGCTATTGCGGTTTGATGTATATACTTGAGAAGATCTTTATATTTACCACCTATTGGGTCTAAATAATGTGTGCCAATTGCCTTACCTAAGAACACAAACGACTAGCTATAGTGAACATTTTCCCTAAAACCTTTCAACTAAAACGCACTAACTCACGAATCTATTTGGCTATAAATATTGTGATGTCAGATGGTATAAATAGAAATTTTTGAACTTACTATGGGACAGATCCATAAATTGGGTCTGTAGAGTCGGAGGGGTCCCTTGCTAACCAAGTATCATACACTGTGGCCCTACCAGCCGCTACTTCATCCTGGTCAGGATTCGGAACGGATTTCGTCACGTCGAATAACAGTTTTCTAAGACTGTACACTCCTCTGGATTTAAACACGTACGAAGCAGAAACAGCAACGTCAACATTGATATAAGCAACCGCTCGGAATAAAAGCTGTTTTTGAAATTCCTGTTTGAAAAAATATCAATTGGGTTTAGTTTGCATACTTTAAACAAATATTATTTGAGGGTAAAAGTCTTATTGATTTAGTGTAATGATCCAATAGTCCGTAACTACAGACTTTTTATTTAAAATGATTGATGTTTTTGGCTTTAAATCCGTTATACGCCTAAAGTGGATACACAACAAAACCGATTATGATGAATTTAAAAGTGTCACTTGGACAAACTATACTTTTTTTTATTGTTGATCACAGTCTGTGCATAATGATAAAAAAAGGTATACACTATATACCCACATGCCCACACTCTGCACAAATCTGCAGTGATTTTCTTATATACAATGTACTTACGCCCATAAAGCATAATTTTGTACCTCGACCCATTCAGTTGAGCCAATGAGACCATATTCTTCAGCACCCCAGCTGCAGAAGACAAGGGTCCTTCTCGGTCTCCAACCTTGCTTTACCATTTCACTGTACCCTCGCACCATTTCCATAAGAATAGACGTTCCGCTTGAAGGATCCGTGGCACCGAATATCCAAGCGTCTCGGTGGTTTCCAAATATCACGTACCGATCTGCATGTTTCAGAGTCCCTTTTAGATCGTTTTTTTTTTTGTTCATAGTTAAACAGTATCTCTGTCCACCCAAATAGCTTAGTGGCTTAGTTCGACGTCTTTCAGCCAAATGGTATTAGAACAGACATTGGCAACAAACGGCCCGTGAAGGGATTTTGACCGGTCCGCCGACCGTATCTCACTAAATCCAGTAACGTGGCCCTTGCATTACTGAATAATGTGGTTAAGATATTGAATACTATTCATGTAATAATCAGGCCACAAAGGACTTCATTTTTCCACATCCGTCCCGCGGACCATTGATAGGTTGCCCACCCCTGTATTAGAATATAGGGGTCGGTATATAGCTAATTTGCGGATGTTATCATACATTTTAATTTATACAAGCTAACTTTCTGTACTAACAAACTAAGCTAACTTAAGTTTTATTCATAAGTAATATAAAGTTCAACAGTCTAAGTGTGAATGGTTGTTTATAGTAAGTTGACAATCTAACAATCAGCGTGTGAACTTATAGAAGCAATATTTACTAAAGTAGCCTTATCAGCGTTTGGCGAACCTTTCGTTTTTTTGACAATAATATGGCCTATTCCTTTATAGTTGGTATAAAGCGTGGTAAGGTTTTACACATTGTTTTGTAAGTTTAGTGCATGAATTAGAAATAAGGTTTATTTTTCATGCGAGCCTTATATAAGAACAGAGTGTATTTTTATTGTAATCAAGAAACGCATTGCAGTCCGTTGAAGATGTTTAACTTTTCGTTAAGGAATTTCCCATGTTTACTCTTTATTGGGTTGTATAATAATGGAATGTACTAACACTGAAAGAATATCTCAACTGTACACGACAAACATTGTAATGGAAGAATGCAGAACAATTGTGTAGTAAATTCCCAAGTGTTGGAATCGCTACATTTAATACATCTGAGTGCTGTACCTGTTTCTTCCGAGCCCCGTATGAATCCCATTACATTTTTGATTGTTTTCACCTCGTTTGCGGTCTTTACGCTCATTTTCATTTTGCTGCATTTAGTGAATGGATTATATTATTAAATCCAACAAATATAGAATATTTATGTCTGTATTTATGTTTTATCGCAAAGGGCGTTATTACAAGAAGAAAGCCCAAGACGCGTCATTAGGATAGGATAGGATAGGATATTCATGTTTATCCCCGTGAATGAGAAAACCTAGGGGGTTATCACACGGGCAATCGTCAGATCACCTCGCGCCCATCGTCGGGTTACCGGAGCTATTGCAGTCTGTTGTATATGATAGACACGTTCCTTCAATTTGGTAGAACCCATTAATCCGCTGGGTTCAGGCAATGTCCGTAAAGTGCCTTGCCCAAGGACACAACCGACTAGCTAGCGACCAGTTTCGCACCTGCAACCTTTCGATTACACGTGTAAAAAGCTATTGTATACGGTGTTGTGTATAACTCATATGTCACTTCAGTTTTAACAGAACCCTTTCTTTAATTCACTGGGCTCAGGCGATACGCACCTGCCTAACCAAGGACACAAACGACCAACAACCCTTTCGGCTAAACGTTAACACACTAACCCAGCAAGCTATCAACGAAATATATATATGTCAGAAGTGGCATAAAAATTAGCGGTATTTTACATAATAAACAATCGTAAAATGTACATAATATAATATAAGGCCAAATGTAAGGCCTAAAGAATAAATACCTGTTTGCGTACGACCCAACAAAACCTGGCCCGATTCTGTACGTTATATTTAAACCCCCCGCCCATCCATCTGGAACTTCAGGCCCACTCATTTTGTCCAAGTACTTCACAGCGTCGATGTACCCAATCGGGGTGACGGGTATTTTTGGAAGCGAGGTTTTGTTAACATCTTGTAACCATGCAGTAGCTATTAAGGAGAGACCACTTGAACTTTGATGATTTTTGGAAAATTTGTTGTGTTTTTACAGGTACAGGTGGTTAACACAAATATAACTTCCTAATATACCACTGGTATTAATCTAAATAATTTTGCCGACTTGTCAACTCAGCAAATCGGGGTGCAAGGATCAAAGCGACGTATAGTCTCTAGGTGATTTGATTGACAGCTGGCTTCTAGCTTAATTGAAAAGTTTCGAGTTCTGTGTTAGGGTTCACTTTTTAAATGTAAATAATTGTGACGCAACTTACTAAAGACAAAGGAAGAAAACGGAAAAGCAACTATTTTTAATTTTTTTTAACCTACAGCAACCTAAACGTGCACTCCATTGTAATCCAGACATATTTTCGACGGGCGTAAACGCATTTAAAACGTCTAATCTAAGTTTAAACAAAAATTTTCCCGGGAGGAGGATGCCACCGAACTCATCTACTGCTTTCTTTTACATTCGCAACCCTGCCACATTTTAAAGCTATCCGCCTATGTATACCAAAACAATACCAATTTAATAGTTTATATCTTCATGCTTTTATCTAGGGTTTTATGCTAAACAAAAGAATGGGTAAAAACTATTGACGTAAAACCTTACCGATGGATGGGTAGTTTATGGTTCTCGGATCACCTCGCTCCAGCTTTAGGTTACCCCTCTGTGCCCCAGTAGGAGGTAGATACCAACTATCTGGGTAAACACCTTTGCCGGGCACGCAGTAGTTTGCAGGATCAGAGTACAAGATAAGACCGATACAGCCATATTGTTGGGCGTGTTTTGCTGATAATAAGTTATCATTTATAAAGTGAAAATAATATTTTGGGATTTTCGCCATTTTTCCACATGGTAGCAATGTAAGATTGTTAGCAAAAAGGGTAAAGATCAAATTCAAGTGATAATTATTTCTTTGCGGAACCTGACACAGCGCAATAGCCATGGCAAAGAAGGATCGGGCTTAGGTCACAATTAAGAGATAATTTGATGTTTAATCAATTACTTGTGATGATGGCCACAATCAACAAGATAACAAACTAACAAACGTACAGTTTTCATGCCAGTTTGGATTTATAAATATTATAATATGCAATTATATAGCTCACCTTTATCTCCTCTGAAAATGCGGCCGTATCTTGCGATGCAAATTCGATTTTGGGTACTTATTGATAACGTTCTGTTCAAATAGATGAAGTCGTCAATCGTGCCATAATTCACATAGACTAAATCTGCCTGCAAGCATATATCACTAAATGTGGTGTTTTTTGCACGTGTCTATGCAACATTATTTTAACTAATGTAGTTAAAACAAGCTAAACATTTCTCTTTGCTTAAACTCGTTAAAGGATAGGATATTTGTGTTCTTCTCCGTGAATGTGCAAAAGCTAGGGACATAACACATGAGTAATCGTCAGATTACCTCCCGCCCACTGTCGGTTTGAGACATTCCTTCAATTCGGTGGAACCAACCATTCTACTGGGTTCAGGCGATATCTGTTAAGTGCCTTGCCCAAGAACACAACCGATTAGATATAGCGAGCAGTTTTGAAATTGTAACCCTTCGGCTAAAAGGCAACGCACTAACCCATCACGCTATTCGGTAGGAAAAATACCTCTGGCTGGCCCGCAGCAGAGTATGCATTAAAGGGGTCGACTACATCAGGGTCGTCTTGGACCGGATCAATCACAGCTTCCTTTCGTTGTGATATGTTGGACTCTGAACCATCCGGTGCCACGATGGCTACATAGTTCGAATCTCCTTGTTTCGGATAGGATAGTAAAACATCGTATGGGTAACTAACTACATTGTCCAAGCCGTTCGTTTTCCATTCATTCTCAATGTAATTTACGAGTTCAATTTCGTCGTTTTCTCGACCCGCTATGTGTGGCTTCGATGTTAGGTGCCTGCATAAACGTTTAAACTGACAACAGATCGCGTGTATTAGAAATAGTCGTATATCGCATATTAATTTTAAAAAAAAACTATTTTTTGTGTTTTTTCACAAAATAATAAAGCAAAGACACGCAAATCGTCAGGTGGCACGCAACGACTTGCAAGCGACCAGTTTCAAATCTGTAACCTTTTAATTAAAAGGCATCGCACTATAAAACACCAGATTAATCGGTCGGACCTAATTAAAAATGCTAATTAAGCTTGGCTTCCAACTAAAATAACGTATTCACGGAACTATATTCTGATTGTGCAGATTAGTGTTGGGAGAAAGGGAAAATGATCATGAGTGTTATGCTAGGTCTCACAATGTATTGACTATACTTGGATATAAACAATAAATTATGTTACGTTTTCTCTTGCCAAAAAAATGAGACAACAACAAGTAGAGCTATTAACGTACAAATGTGTTTTTAACTTTTTTTTATACTAAGATCAATTGAACCATTTTACAACAGTCGTAGGAAACCATTTTACGGTTGTTTTTAACGGTAAGTCTATGCAGTATGCTATACAACACAGAAGCTTTTTTCTACAAATAACGGTCGTGTAAATGGTTACCGTGATCGTGTCACATAAAGTGTACTATTAAAACCAAATCGAGTGACGAGCTATTAGTTCGAAACTTTGGAAGATAACAAACATGTCTATGCTATACATCACATAATACAGAGGCTTACTTCAAGTTGCTTTTAATATTTTCTTTGTTCATTATATCCATTAATTTTTGTTGGATAGAACTATTCTCAGTTGGGATTTCTTCCTTCTGAGAAGGGCGGGAAAACCAGCCAATCACTACACCAACACCGATAGAAGCTGCTACGACAAAAATACTGACCAGAGTTATAATTAATGTCCTCTTGAAGGACATCGTAACTCGTTCACGTATCAAATAAATTCGTGGTTGACTTCTTGTAGTTATCTTAAAGCTCAGCCTGCAATAATTCTCAAAGAATGCGTCGCATGCCACCTATAACTGATTATATTGTGTGCAAACAACATGTGGTCGTTTTGCGTGTGGGCAAATATTAAATGCACCTCTTGCGTCATTGCACCGTATGTTTAGAAACTATTTAAACCCCAAATCGATTATTAGCCAATTCAGTTTACCCAACTAAAAATGTCAGGAATAAATGTTCTATAATGCCAAAATATTTCTCGGGCGGATTTAAAATACTATTTACCCATGGTGGGTAACGAACACGATAAAAGACGATTTATGAGGATGTTCTACCAAATCTTATAAATGCCCCTCATGGGCTGTTAATCTGAATCCTACCATATTAACATTGCGATAAATTTGCTTGGTAATTCCATTTTGGGTATGTTTTACTGCCACCTTAAAGCAATTGTTGCTATAGCGATTTTAAATAATTGTATATACTGTTTATATTTTTGGAGTCGGTAATATTTAACATTTTTTTTAGTTAGCTTTAATCTGGATGATTTTTAAAAAAACGTTTTATACTCACTTTATTTCATAAAGCATCAATTATTTTATGACATTGATTTTTACGCATTTATTGTTTTATACACATATAGGCTCTTCAACCGTCAAAAAGTTTTCAAGGTCAGTAAAATAACTTTAACTTAATGTACATTTTCCAAGGTCAAATAATGTAATAGGATAATTTTTACGTAAATAATAGGTTTTTATTTATATACAGTTATTTTATGGCTTGCACATGAACTTAGGGAAAAAAGTATTTTATAAACGGCACAACGGCTGACGAATTTACAAACTATGCCTGAGCTTTAACTCTTACGAGCACATTTTTAACAGTGTAAGAAGCTTAAATTTTTTCCCGGCTTTGGCCTTTACGTTTAATAAAATCTGACGCAAAGCCCTTTCAATTTTTTTAATGATAAATTTATTGTAACAAAACAATAAAGCAGGAAATTCACATTCAATAGCTTTATTCTTTAAATTTTTGGATAGCTGCTACAAAACTCAAGAGTTAAAATAAGAAAAACGCTGCCACCAAGCCCAGCACATGTGCTTCCAACGGTACCAATATTGGGGAATCACCACCAATGTGACATAGCTAGGTGTCTTGACCGTCCGAAATCGTCTAGAAGGATTTATCAAAATCGTAATAAAACTAGGCATAAATGGTATCTAACACGACTTAGATAATGTAAATATAGCCCATTGTATTCTTGGAAATCGAAAAAATATATAACTAAGACATAAATATAATATCACTTACCTGGTCAATGAAACACCTGGACAGTCAAAACTAGAACTTGTCAAAAGAGGATTTAAAGATGAACTGTTTCCTAATAGAATTTATGGAATGAAGAATTTGCAAATATAATTTCAAGAGTTGTCAAAACAAGGTCCCCTTTTACTGTTTTCAACTAAATCGCCAGAACCATAACCATACTTAAATCAGTGAGCGTCTAAATCATACACATGGCAATAGCTCCGGTCACCCGAAGGTAGGCGGAGGTGGTCGGACGATTAGGCCTACACGTGTTGGAACGTTCCATGGAATCTAACAACTGCCCGTGTGCTTATAATGGCGACGATAAATCTTACACTAGACACGTTAACATAAGTTATCTAATATTTGCTGGATAGGTTGCGGCCAATGTGAGGTATAAAAGAAGGGGAATTCTCAAAATACCTGAAAATAAAGGAACGAATGTTTTTCATTTTGAAGCCAATATTTTGTTGAACAGGTTATAGAACCCATTGGATTGATGGGTTCCACTAAATTAAAGACACATCTAAATCATGCTCAACACTTCGCAATAGCTAACCCGGGATGTCATGTTTAATCTGACGATTGTCCGTGTAGTAACGCTCATTGCGTTTTCCCTTTCATAGGAATAAACATTAATATCTATTCTAGGCCTACTGGTAAGGCTTTTAACACAATAGACAATGGCGTTATTTGGATTACTCATTAAAGATAAGGTATATCACAACAATTGGTTTACCTCAAGGAATGAAGAAATAAGCGACACATAAATCGACCATGCGAAAATTTATTTTGTTCTTCTCGTACATAGGCCTATACAATGACTGCACTGATCATACAGCGTATAATTGGTCGGCTTAGTCCTGGATATAGGATAGGATAGGATATTTATGTTTATCCCTGTGAATGGGAAACCAAGGGGGTTAACACACGGGTAATCGTCAGATCACTTCGTGCCCATCGTCGGGTTACCAGAGCTATTGAAGTGTGTTATGTATGGATAGGATAGGATATTCGAATGTTAGACACGTTCCTTTATCTAGCCCGGTAAGAAAAACATAAAATCAAGCAATGCCATAGATATCGCAAACAAGCCTCACGGGTGATTGGTCATTTTTACCCGAGTTGTAAAGGTTTAATTCTAGAAATTTTCAACGTGAAACAAACGTGTTTTGTGAATAGCAAAATTCCACTTTAAATGTTTAGACTTAAACTTTTTTAAGGGGGTGAACATAATTTTATTATATTTTATTGTTAGATTCAAAATTTATAAAAAGAAAATTAACAATAGATTTTTAAAACCTACTTGTGATAAACGAGTTAAAGTTTTCTTTTGGATCCATGAATGTATGTAAGCGAAATTGGTGGTTTGTTATTTACATTTAGATTTTTAATTTGTTACTATATTGTTATTTACAGATTACCAGGTAGAAATTAACTTTTAAAATATTTAAAATGAGAGGACGACCACGTAGCGGAGGAATGGGAAGAGGTGCTCCCAGGCTCTTTGTTCCGCATATTCCATTTGATTTCGTGATGTGTGAACAAGCCTTTCCCCGTGTCAAACCGGCTCCAAAAGATGACGAATTCACTCAAGCTCTGGTTAAACGAAACCAAGAATTAACGGCCTCGACCCAGGATCAAGCTACTATTCTTGATTTTATTACTAAATGCACAACCGCTTTGGATGCACTGGTTGTCTTGCCGAACACGGAATTTGAGGTCGAGATTGAAGAATACCGACAAGTTGGGTCTTTTAAAAAGGGTACCATGATGGTTGGTAATGCAATTGCCGATGTGGCTGTGATATTTAAGTCTTTACCAACCAAAGATTCAGTGAAACTGCTGTCTGAAAAGCTGGTTGCAAAAATGAAGGAAGATTGTACTAATGAGCTCACAGTTGAGATGACCGATGCTGGTTTTGAGATTAAAGCTGAGAATGCCACTGTAAACGTGTTGATTGCGACAATACCATCAAACATGAGAAAGCTGAACTCAGCAATGCATCTAGATCAAAAGACCCTACAAGCCACACTGGCGGCGATTCGGCATGTTCGTTGGTTCGAAGAGAGTGCTTTTCACTCGAGTGTAAAAATGATGGTCAGATTGCTCAAGGATATGTCTCGTAGGTTTGAAGGTTTCCAACCACTGACTCCATGGATCATAGATTTGCTTGCTCATCATGTTGTGATGCATAACCCCAACCGACAACCGTTGCCGATTAACGAAGCTTTTAGAAGGTGTTTGAAGATACTTTCCTCCGGATTTTTCCTCCCTGGCTCCGCTGGTATTGTGGATCCGTGTGAGAGTGGTAATGTGCGAGTCCACACAGTTATGACTTTGGAGCAGCAGGATCAAGTCTGCTGCACAGCTCAAACTCTGCTCAGAGTTTTAGCTCATGGTGGTTTTAAGCAAATTCTTGGAATTGAAGGCACAGCGGCTGTGGCTACCGAAGTAAATGTTTTCAATGGAGTCGTGGTGGCACCAAGTGAGAAAGTTTATGAAAAACCAGTTGAAGAAGAGAAAAAGGAAGAGAAACCAACAGAAAAACAAGAAGAAAAAGAAGACAAGAAAAATGGCGATGCAAAAGAAGAGAAAACTGAAGAAGAAATGGAAGTAAAAAGCGATGATAAAAAAGAAGAAAAAATAGAAGCAATGGAGGTTACTGATATTTGAAAAAAAAACATTTTTCTCAACTGAACACTTGAATCAAGAATTTTATATTGTGGACAATAAATCATAATATCCGATTGCTAGCTGTTGCAATTTTAACCTATGAAAACAAATATTGTTTTTAACTAAAAACAACAAAACTATTTCAATTTCATTTTTAACCATTCCGTTGCTCCTGCTACATTCATATTTTCAACTATGTGCCAGTACTTATTTAAATAGAACACATTCGGATTGTTAATTTTATAATATTTAAAAAAAAACAATTGACTGAAGCCTGAACTGAAGTAAACTAAGCAAACATAACATTGTTTGTTTATTATACCAAATTACATGCCGATGTCATGTTTAAGTTTATTAGGTTACAATTATCACCAATAATGTGAATTTTGATATGGCGCTACACAAATGCAACCAACGACTTTTGTAAACTTGTCATAAACTCTTTCGATATTTAGATTTGCAGGTGCTTAGCTGGTATCTGAACATAGGGTTTGAATAATGCTAAAATTCAAAATTTATTATGGCTTTTTTATGGTTCTTAGCTTTCAATTTTCCAAGGCGGATTATGGATTTATTCGATTGAAAGATGCAAATGGTAAAAGCATAGATTTTTGCGCTGCCTTTAACACAAACTTCAAGACAGTACATTTTGGTCCACCTGTGGAAGATTCAACCTCTTGGCAGTCAATTACAAACTTGTACCCTGCTTTGGGATGTAAAAAAGGGGACAAGAATGTTTATACGGACACTTTGCTCATTCTTAAGCGTGGCAATTGCACCTTTGCCGACAAAGCCATGTATGCTCAGGGAGTTAAAGCAGCTGGTATAATTACTGTGAGTGAAACTGGCTTACTGATCCCTGGTGCAACAGATCAAGAGTATGATGATATAAATATAAGCGTTGCCGTCATATCCGAATCATCGTTACAACTATTAGTAAAATTTATAAATGACCACGGTCTGGAGACCACACATGCGTTTCAATATATACCAAACACAAAGTCGTCAATAGATCCGAATGCTGCACTTTTGTGGCTACTCGCTGTTATAACATGTGCAATAGGTGCGTGGTTACAAGGCGTCAACTATGAAACTTTGGAAGCACACGCCGCAAAGTTTATGAACTCGACAGATGTTGGTGACTCTGACGCTGATGCAGAATATCCACCGGAAAGTGACGCAGAAATAGACATAACTCCCAAGCTTTCTGTTATCTTTTTCTTAATGTGTTCCGTGTCAATCTTGTCAATGTATTTCTTCTTTGATTATCTAGTTTATGTGATTATATTTGTGTTTTGCTATGCATCATCCCTTGCTATGTTTAACTTAATCAATTCTGCGTTTAAATCATCCCCTTGTTTCACAAGGCATACCATCCCACCAAACTCTATCCCATTTCTGTCTCAGAGACCACCTATTCTATCTGTTGTTTTATATTTTCTTTGTTTGTCATTTGCAATCGTATGGGCAGTTTATCGTAAAGAGTCATTCGCATGGGTGATGCAAGATATTCTTGGGGTACACTTTAGCATCTTCATGATCAAAACCATAAGGTTACCAAACTTTAAAACATGTACTATTTTGTTGAGTTTGTTTTTTGTTTATGATGTGTTTTATGTGTTCATCACCCCTCTATTCACAAAGGATCACGAAAGTGTGATGGTCCATATTGCTACAGGTGGAACAGGCAAAACTAAAGAAGAGCTCCCAATGCTCTTTAAAATCCCAAAGTTTCTGTTCACACAATTTTCAAAGTGCCTTGAGGAACTTCCTTACTCCATGTTGGGGTATGGGGATGTTATTCTTCCCGGCTTACATGTCGGATTCTGTGCAATATGGGACGCCAAACTAAATTCCGGTAACGCCGTCAAAAAGCATGTCTATTACATCTCTGCGATGGTGGGATATTGTGTTGGGTTAATCTTTACTTTCGTTGCAATGTACCTGATGAAAACTGGCCAACCAGCGCTATTGTACCTTGTACCATGTTGCCTTATAAGCACTTACCTTGTTGCTGTGAAACGCAAAGAACTAGACTTAATTTGGATTGGAAAAATAAAAAAGAAGTCTAATAATTTAAAACAACAACCGGAAAACGAAAGATTACTGGATTCTACACAATGAAGCGTAAAGCACTTTTTTAATATTATTTTATTGTTATAGTAGTAATATATGATATTTTACTTGTGTCTTGTGTGAAAGAATCTATATAATTAGTTTTAAATTGATGAGTGCTAATATCATGTTTGGTTTCAGGTGATGTTTTACTTTTAACTAGTTAATATATACATATAATGACGACTAGTAAGGAAAGTTATTTAATACCTTTAAGATCTGATAAAGACTGCAGGTAAGGGGGTATTATTATGTACACATTTTTTATTGCACATTTTTATTGCAATTTTCAGATAATCAAATTATCCACTAGAATAAATTAACATTCCTTAAGTGTTCTGCCCAAGGTCATAATCAACTAAAAAGTATCTGGTTTCCATCCTAACTTTCTGTTCAACTGCTCCAATGTTTCCAGGGATCTTTCACACCTGCCGATTGTTTTATCTTAATGCTATTCTCTGTTATGGTCATAAAATGTTAATACAACTAGCAGAAAAAGAAAACCACAACAAAACTGCATATTTAGTTTTATAGCAAATTTTGAAAATGCAACATAAATTTGGCACAGTCAAGTCATATAAGCATGTAGTGAATTGTTGCTGCATTTGTAAATGTCCATGTTGTAAGGTATGTGAATCAGTACAAAGTACTTGTAAGCGAAATCCACATGTTGGTTTAGTTACCACATTTATTGCCATTTAAAATACTTAACAGTTCAGTTGCCAAAAGTATCGCACACAATGCTTTAATCTTATTTTCAATTTTTTGATTAAGCCACTAGATTTTTTTTGAAGCCCATAGATTCTTGGTTTAAGCACTTTCTATACAACTTATGTGCGCAAAGTACTTGGATTAATAATTGGAAGGATTTCAATTAGGGCTGCGAAAAATTAACGGTTAACCACGGTTAACCGTTTTTATGGTTAACCGTCACGTCAAATTTTAACCCGTTTAACCGTTTTTAACGTTACTTTACCGCCACATTTAATTGGGCGTAATTGCGTTTTAATAATCTTCAAATATACATAACTCCATTCACACGTTGATTGTTTCATTATTACGTAATATACGCACCATTCACACGTCGATTGTTTGATTGTCAACGTAATATAACAACCATTCAGACGCTGATTATTTGATTTTTAACTCAATATTACGCATTACAATCAAAGTTATACTATGTGTTTAAGGTAACGTTTAAAAACTATAAAGTAACACATAAATAAGACCCGATAATGCCGGTAATCACGCGCGTTATTTCTTTGCTGCCCTTTACAGCTGCCTGACTTTTTTTGCCAAAAACGGTGCCGATTTGATGGTAGTTTAAAGAAAATCGGTTAACGGTTAACCGATTATTTTTACATCAGTTAACCGTTTTTTAAATTAACCATTAATTCGCAGCCCTAATTTCAATGCATTACCACTAAGCTGCATATTTGTATTGTATGTATATAAATGTGTTGTGGTTTGTTTTTTGAGGATTTAGTAATATGACTCATTATTACTTTAGGTGCTGATTTGGGCGAAGCAGTAAGCGTATGGTTTCTTTATCATTCTTTTTCGATTGTTTGTTTGGTTGGTATGTATCCTATTACCAGATCAAGTAATGTGAAAGATGTTGTCCATGTTAAAGTAAAAGTAAGTGCTGCATAATTAATATTTTGCATTGTATCTGAAGTATATTAATTATATATACAGTACCACATTTAATATTAAAAATTATTTGCATATTTGGCAATGCACCAGTAACAGTTAGGACTTTTCTCTGTTTAAACATAAACCTTCCGTTACTGTATGCTGAAGCTGAAGTTCTGTTAAAAATAACGAAATTGCTGGTTATTTAGAATATGATAACCTTTTATTATCAGTACTGTTGGGTTTGAAAGCATATATTCGATAGATGTATCAGTCTGCCCTGATAATTGCTAGGAACTCGCTTTTATTGCAATTAACTGTAAAAGTGTATTTACGTTGTTTTGCCAATTGAATACTGGTATAACGTACTATTAAAGGATAACATAAAAAAATCCTGTAA
>CH003263.1:1709417-1722048 GCA_000149265.1 Ciona savignyi
CGACAAATTCAATCATACAATTTCCACAGAAATATGCCGGGTATTTTAACCCTGAGAGCAAAAGTTTTGCAGTCGACCCACATTTGACGACATTCGAAGATCTACAGAATATTTTGATCCAAGCGTTTTCACTTAACGGGTAAGAATAAGGAATTTCTTTAGTTCGGTTTAGTTAATTTGCCTGCTACAAGCTTGGCACTGTTCACTTTTTAATTAGGCAGTCCTTTTAGCTAGGCCAAGTATACATGTTTTAATAATGACTATTCGGTTGTTTTAAATGCATTAGGGTCATGGGGTGTGAGCTTTCACATTATACTGAGTGGTAACTGCTATGTCTGTATTTTATTTCCAGTAATTGTTTGATCTTTGTTTAATGTATTATGTACCGGGATAATAATTTAACACCAATATTTAACCGAGGGGATAGGCCTATATAATATAACACTTATATTTAACCAAGAGGATACCGGTATATAATATATGCGCCTATATTTAACCAAGAGTTTTTCAATAAAACAACATTATTCAAACAATTTTTGAGCTGCCGGGTTGTTTACTATACAGGCCACAATCACCTGTAATCATAACTAGGGATGCACAATATAGGATAGTTAGGTATTCTAGAATATTCTAGAATAATACATTTCGAATCTAGAATTTCGAATCCTATTCTAGAATGTTTTACCATGTATTTAAATTTGCTATGCTGTGCATATATTTTCTCATTTATAGTGAATTAGCCATATGCTTTTTATACTGTGATGAGAGCAATTTATGTAGTACAACAATATTTTACCATTACATATTTTTTTAATCATATGTAACATCTCTAAACACTATCTGCCATGAGGGAGGATAATAGTCTAGTAGGTTGTTGTTGAAATGAATGGCTGAGAAAAGTGCTCCCAAACACCAGACAATTTTTATTTCACCAGTTGTAAAGACTAGCTATTAATGCCCTTGCACAATTAAACATTAATTTACTATTTAACACAGTTATACCTCGGTAAAAAACTAATAAATTAATCACTGTAAAATCACCTAACTAAATAACACATAGGATATCATTAAATTGAATACATAGGATATTATTCATTGTGTTTATTGAAAACATAGTTGTTTAAGTGGAATATATATTGCAAATACTAACGTGTTTAGTCTGTAAATAACTCTTCCGCCTTTGGAATAATTGCGTCGTATTTAAAGGAGCGATAAACCACGTGATTACAGCTGGGCGAACCTGACCTACTTTCTTTGTGCGTGCGTGAGTTATAAGCGCGTCTGTCCACGATGCAAGTGTATGGGACGACTGATAAGATAATGTTGTTGTGCTTTAATGCAAGTTGTATTTCCGAGCTACCGCTTTAAAAAATGTATGGACGCTTTCGCACGATAGACGCACTTTCCGTATGGAGAAACGCATTACGGGTATTACATACGAATGAAGAAGCCATTTACAATTTTGAGATTACGAATTTACTTCAATGACGATTCACCAAAAGTTTCTTATCATAGTTATCCACTGTCGCACGCTTGCTGAAACGATGCGCTGACGTCTGCATAATCGGCATCACGCGTGTTCTTGCGCGTTGGATCGCAGCCAATATTTTACGTTTTTAATTTCGAATCCTAACTATTCTTATTAAATTGCTTGTAAAGATTCGAATCCCTAGAGATTCGAATCTCAAAGATTCGAAATTCTATATTGTGCATCCCTAATCATAACATATTCTATAAAGATTGTTTTCAATTGCACATAACAAACATGGTTCTACCAATTGTATTTTAACTCAATTCAATATACACACATATTATACTTCATGTGTACTATTTGTTGGATTTAAGAATTGTCAATAATGAGGAACAATACTTTATCATTTGTCTAGCAAATTTATCAAAACAGCCATTATTCTTCAGTGCAAATGATTGAACAAATTTTTTGAAAATTGCTGGAAAAAGATGGTAACAGTGCTATACACACAGTTATAGTTTAATGTGGAATTTTAGAAATACATTCATGACTATGCATACACTTTTGTAGCACCACTTTTGAAGTTAAAATATGCTGAAACGTTACCATGCAATTTTCAGTCGAAAACTAGACTAAACATATTAAATTTTTTTTCCCCTTAACTGGAATACTTCGTAACAACCAATTTTTCAGGCCCTTCCACATGACATATTTATGCCGAGATGATGTTGGGGACAATGTCTACCTTTCCATGCTCACAGAGTGGGATTTGGATGCAGCCTTCATGACCTCCTCCGATCCGTTTCTACGGCTGAAAGTAGGTGTTGATTAAATGTCATGAGGAATACTTAGTCCTTAGTTCGTAACAGTTTAACAAATTTTCAGGCATATGGTAGATGAGGTGTAATTGATGAAAATTAGTTTTGCATTCTTAAATATACGCGTATACGTTTTGCCAGGTGTGCAAAGTGTATATGATAGTAAAATGTTGGTAGGCTAATTTTCAATGTAAATCATATTCATGGAATTTTCGGCCAAAGGTATACAAGAAATTTGGGAACAGTACATAAATAAATATACAAGAGGATAAATATATTTACAAATATGCGATGTGTATTTTGACAATTTTAATAGTTTTAGTATGTGTTTGTATTGAAGCCTTTTATACTCACAACTAACACCAAACATAAATGTCATATGCTTTAAAATTTTAATCGATACATCCATAGTTGCTGGACCTCTCCTTTTTTTCTCACAGCTTGATGCAGAGCCTTACAAGGATGGTTTGATGTCAAAGCTTCCAGATTGGGAGAAAGTGGAATCGCCCAACAACTTTCAATCGAGTCTTGTGAAGAACTTCATCCAACCTGTAACTAACAGGTTTAACTTTGATACTCGTTGTGTTCTGCTTTTTGATTGGCCTTTTCGAATATCAACTAGAATTTTGGACAATTATCTCTCATACGGTAACAGACATTTTAAAGATGTTAATGTTATGGTAATTTTACAGAATGTTAATATTTGTTATTCTGCAACAAACAACTTGTAGCAATACTCAAATCAGCAAGTTTAGTTTTCTAGATTTCTTTCAAGTCAATGAGTACAAATCTGATCTTCAAATATAGCTAATCACATTAATATTTTATCTGGAAAAGTAGCTAATTCAATAACTTTCTTACCCCTACTTAACCATAATTTAAACATTTTTGCTCGCCTTTGAAGCCTAGTTTTAGCCTGACATAATCATAATGGATCCAATATGAACTATGGTTGACAAATTAATACATTAAGAGCCTTGAATAACTCTGTGACTTGAACAAAAATCGACATTATACCAGATTGCAAGGTGGTCATGGTCGTGTTGGCAGAGCAATGCATTATTGTACTGTGTTGAATATAAGATCTATTTTTGTCTATTTCAATAATCCATTGTGTTCAACAAACTTCCTAAAAAGCAATGTTAAAGGACACAACTCAATAGTGTTCTGCAACTAAATCATATTTATTCAATATCCAGTGTCAACAGTATACTCTCTCTGCAACAAACTCCAAGGTCTTTGTCCAACTCACTCGGTTCTGCGTTCAACAAACTCACGGTTGGTTTGGGCTACAATCATTATGTGGAGGAGGAGGCTATTTTCTTCCCTTCGAAGCCACCTCTAGGTAAGTGTGACCCGTCATTAGCATTTGCTTTTATATTTCCCCCAAGGAATCGTGAAGGGATGTTATTTAATATACAATATCATAATATCAAGAATATACATCAAAATGTTATACAAAATACATCAAAATCTTATATAAAAAATACATTAAAATGTTATATAAAAAAATACATGATAAAATGTAAAAATGTTACAAAAAATACAGTAAAATGTGCTATATACAACACATTACACCAAAATACCAACAAATCATTATTAGAAAGCCATGCTTTCCTTGGTCACTTTGTTTTAACATTCATCCCACTTCCGCTCTTGCAGATGATGTAGAGTTCCGTAGTTATTTGGACGAAGATGGGCGACTGATGAAGCCAGAGGATTTACGGCTCCGTGTTTATCATGGAGGTGTGACTCCTGCTCTGAGGAAGGTTGTTTGGAGGATGCTGCTCAATATCTTCCCCATCCACCTCACTGGCAGGGAACGGATAGCGTATATGAAGCGCAAAACAAGTAAGGCTTGGTTTGTAAAGAGCAAATGGTGTGGTTGGTTTCAAACATCCACCTATCTACTGACAACCAATGCGTTAAAAAGAATATTTTCTGTCTAATTTAATGTGATATATTAAATAACCTAATTAGCATTTACAGCATAACAGGGTCTTTAGGATATTAACACGAAACCGCTATTATAGGTTTATAATTCTAAATTTAAAATACTATTAGACACATTTAGCTGTTTCTTAAAATACTTACCAGCATGCCCTGATGGGGGAAATTTGCATTGTTTTATAGTTGTAGCTAGTGAATACTGATTAAGCAAACACATCTGGCATCTCTCTAGATTAAACAGTCTGCTTTATTAAATTGATACAAAATATAGATTAACACGGTAAACCAAGGTACTTGCTAAAATCATTATGAGGCTCAAAACCAGTATTAAATTTTTCCATAATTTCAGTTGTATGAAACAACTTTTAACCTAGTACTCTTTTACGAAAATATATTGGTTTACAATTTCACGGTTTCACAAATTGCCTTTCTGATAGTGATATGTCACAGACTTGGCAGTAATTCCGTTGTGATATTATATCTAACAATCCATTGTAACTGCAGACGAATATGAACAACTGCGAGCAAAATGGCAGGCAAGGGCTGACCTGGAGCGCGTGAAGCAAATTTCAAACATGATTTGGAAGGACGTGCTCAGAACTGATAGGTACAGCTTGTGTGGATGGTTTATTTGTTTATTGGGTGGCTGTAGCATTCAACCCATCGTTGAAACTCATCTTGGTTAAAACCTGTGTGTAGTATGAACTACAATTTCACCAGCTTTATATAAAAATATCTTTAAATCTTCAGATCCCACAAGTATTATAGTGGGCCGGACGACAACCCTCACATGGTGGCGCTAATGAACATACTCACTACCTATGCACTGACTCATCCCAAAGTATCCTACTGTCAAGGTAAATAGTCTCTTCGGTATACTTTGTGCAGCTGTAGTTTATCATGCTATGTGATCATCCTTGGTCAACCTGTAAGAAGATAAGATTAATCAACTACATTTGTATGTGGTTGTATGCATTCAAATTACAGGTGGTTGACTTCTTAATCATAAGGCAATTTCTTCAACTAAGTAAACTTTATATTACCGCCATGTTCGATGTTTTATAATGAGTGCTTTGCTTCAGCAACGAAAACTAGTTTTTTGGACTAATTCACCAATAACCTTTTTCTTTGTAAATAAAACACTTTGAAGTGTCAAATCAAATTTTTTAAGAACGACACATTCCGAAACAGCTTTATTCCTTTGATTTTTCAAATAGAAATTCGAAAATTTCTTTGCATTCTTCCAGGCATGAGCGACCTCGTGTCCCCTATATTAGTTGTGATGAATAACGAGGCACAAGCGTACATCTGCTTCTGTGGAGCCATGCTTCGCTTGAAGGAAAACTTCTCTCGCGACGGTGTTGCCATGTCCACCAAGTTCAAGGTGCTTCTCATTGATTGTTGACTTCTGTTTATTTGTATCAAACTTCATTGTAGTGTGGGACCATGCTCAGTTTCACACACTCACTGTATTTCTAAATTTTTGTTTGAAAACATATATATAGTACAATGTAACTAATATGCGTTAGAACTTAGAACAGACATGGGCAGCATACGACCCGCAAGCTCATGTCCGGCCTATGGTGGGATTTTTGACCGGCCCGCACACTGTATCTAACCATTCCCTAATTAAGATATTGAATACTAATACTATTCATGTAATAATCCTGCCCACCAAGAACTTCATTTTCCCACATCTGACCCGCCGACTATAGAAGTTGCCCACCACTATTTTTTTTAAACTAAAATTTGGAAATAAATGTGATGTAGAAATAAAACACTGGTCAAAATTCAGAACAAATTGAATAGGCTTTTTTATAGTAGTAAGTTTATCAGTACCCAATCGCAAAGCCCTGCAACTTTAACATAAACAAAAATAACTTATTTCCAGCATTTGGCAATGTTAACTGCACATTATGATGAGGATTTTTTCAAGTACCTTCAAAATCTTGGAGCAGACACCATGTTCTTCTGCTACCGCTGGATCCTGTTAGAGTTAAAACGAGAATTTAACTTTGAAGACGCAATCACTGTATTAGAGGCAAGTAATATGTTGGTTATATTTTCTGTGCCCATGCAGCAAAAGAGTAAAATGCTAGTTAAGTGCTTACTGTTCTATAGCACAGTCTAAAAAGCCATTTCAAGTTTAGATTAATTACAAATCTTAATCATGATGATTTGCTGATTTTAAACACAAATGCATACTGTAAATTAAGTAACAAGTAACATAAAACAATGTATTTATCACTTTTAATCCACTGCAGTAAGCTTTCATTTATAAAAAAAATAGTTACAAGGTAACCAGAACATTTGTACATTCTTTGATCACTGGGAATTGAAAGTAAAAGATTTATCATATTTATACCAAATCTTTAATACAGATAAAAGCCATTGTTTAATATATCTGTCAAAAATGAGAAGCTGTAAAATATAATTTAATTTTTTGTCAAATTTGCATGAACATGACTAAACTAAAAATGTGGGTTTTGGATTGTTGTTAATATGAGTTACGATGTAGTTAGTTCATACCTGATTTAACATTTGCGTCAGAATTAAGTTTATCCTCCTTTCGCAATTGTCAGATTGTATATTTACACCTAAAAATCACAGGTAATGTGGAGTTCCTTGCCTCCTCAACCACCAGAACATGACTTGCCGCTCTACGATCATGTGGACACTCATTGCTTCTCCGACCTCTCCACCAGTAACACGTCATCCCCCGTGGAAAATGCGCCTGGATTCAACAGCACTACAGAGTCAGAGGCCTCCATCGATTGTGTGGGAGTTATCGAGTACTCCGCATGCCCGGAGAATGTACTCCGACTAAGGAAAGCTCCTCTTAGTGCAAAATCTTCCGCTGGGAGTCCCCCGAAAGCGTCTGATTCCTTTCTTACTCAAGAATCAACACACAACCTGCCCCCACCTGAGGAACTGGGATGCGGGAATCCGTTTCTACTCTTCGTCTGCCTGACTTTACTTCTGGACGAGCGGGAGAAGCTAATGGCAACGCATTGCGAGTACGATGACCTTGTGATGCATTTCGATCGCCTCGTGCGCGGACACTCACCGAGGAAAGTACTCTCAAAGTCGATGAAACTCTTCGCCGAATACTTGCGCTCCGAAAGCCGGCACGGCATGAAAACATAACCCGGGTAGTTGAAAGTGCAATTGATCTTAGTGCCACTATGCCTTCCTCTTCAACAATTAGCGCTGAGTATCTTCAATGGTGCAATATCCTTCTACCGAATCACGCACTTAGCTGTATTGGGTACCCCACACAATATCTATTCTCGTTTTACTTTTTAACTCGCTGAATCGTGTCAAAAGCTTTTATTATTTGCACATTTTTGGTTCGGATTGCGTTTAGTTTTACCTGTATTATTTTTATTTCTGCTGATATCACAAATGTGTAACGCCTATTATTCACCATTCGGGATTTTGTTCGCTGTATTCTTCAAATGCGTGGTGTTTAGTGCATTTATGGTGAATAAATTGGTAGTAATGTAATATGTGCAATTTTCGGCTTATGGGAAAAACGGACACTTGTTTTTTAGTCATAAAAGGATTGAAACTTAACTTGCGGCAACATTCAGTGTTTTGTTGTGCATGGGCTGGCTATTAATTTCAAACCCTAAATCTTAAAAAGGTAAAAAATGATATGACGTATAGCGTCTTGTGTGGCACTTCTAAATAGCCATCTTTTTACTGTTTATCACGGATTTGGCCACTACGACCTAGTATTTTATATGGAAGCTTCTTTGAGTCTCATACCACTTATGAGAGATAATCGGACAAGACGAATTGTCGGACGAGACTTAATTCTGATCATGCTGATTACCTTGAATCTGACTTAAACAGAACTATTGCATCATCAGATGAGCCACGGACAACTCGATTTGGACGAACAATTTTTCGCCCAACACATTTACAGGATTATAACCTTTAAAGTGTTAGATCTGTTATCTATACGCTTCTTTGTGCTACATCTCTGGATTAATTTCGCCAAAAGGATCTTCACGTAAGTACGTTCATACAGATTTGGAGAAGTCAATCACAGGTCAACTATACCTATTTAAATTCTACAAGAATGGTGGTTAAGCAATCGATAGACGATAAATTCTTCGAATGTCAACTGCAAGTATAACGCTGTTTTCTATTTAATAAGCTGGAAGACTGTTTCCCAGTTGAGTGCTGTGAGCCAAAATGGGTGATTCCCGAGCTGCAATAACTGTTGGAAAATGTATGTGAGCAAATAAATGCCACATTACGCCACAGTTTTCAATATAAATCCTACTTCTCCATTCGTCCTCTCATTAGCTTTGTGGGAATCCCACACGTTTGTAATTGCATTTCTGTATATTTTAACAATTAGGTCTTTATGCCATGGGTCCATTATTTTGTGTATGGGAAGTCACGATTAATTTCCTGCTTTGACAGCTCAGTCGATGAAATTTTTCCCGCGAGTTTTCTGTTTAACGCATGCCAAGCCTAGTAAAAAACATGTGTTTCATGTTACGAATATTATATAAACCGTGTACAACTCCTGAATATCAGAGAGAGCATTTTGCTTTGTCCTCTCTTGAACTAGCCACTCTCTCAACTTTACCTTAGGCTACTTACCTAAGCTTTGCCCTTGTGTACAGCGCTCTTTCTGACTGCACCTTGCGTGAATGTATAATAAAATACCTAACCTCTGTTCACCTCTTGTTTTATCCTGCTCAAAACCCGTCTAAAAGCAGAGCGCTGCTACAGCTTCACCGATAGTAATGGATCCTTACGAATTGGCCAAGTCTTGAAAAACGATGTGGTCACTGAAGGTGTAAGATTAGTTGAGTACTATACAAACACCCGGCAGGACAAGTGTCGCCTCTGAAAAAGTGACGTGTCGCCTTGAAATAAGTGGCGTGTCGCCTCCGAAAAAGTGGCGTGTCCGCCTCGAAAATAGTGGAATGTCGCATGCTACACTTTCTGGTTTATAGTTCTATTGTAATTAGCGCACCTCCGAGAGTCGAGACAGCGCGTAGGGAATCGCATCAGGTGTTGTAACCGGCTTACTTAAGGCCTACAAAGAACAATCTTGCACGATGGGCAAGCGGCCTGCAACATGTCCTACTACATTATCAACATTTTTGGTCTCTTTACTAATTCAAACATTTGCTTTAAATTTAGTTTATCTTTACTAATTCAAACATTTGTTTTAAATTTAGTTTTGGTCCCTATGATTTCTAGAATATTAAATAGCGAAAAAAGATAAATCAATGTTTTTCTATTTAGGGAATTCCCCTGGGATTTTTTAAATTTTGGGTTTGTTTGTGTAAAACTACCGTAAAACCTCTATTTGAGCGCCACCTCTAATAGAACGCCACTGACATTTATTAGTTAGTAATTAAAAGTTTTCCTACGTCATTCATTACTCATTAGTTAGTAATCAAAGATTTTCTATGTCAGTTTATTATTACTTACCAGTAACTGTGTTACGTTTGATGTTTTTTCTTGTTCTTTAGATGTTAACTGTGTTAGATGTTTTTTTTCTTTTTATTATCAAATTTAGCTTTGAGATCTGCTTTTTTTGGAGCTTTCTTGGATTTATTGTTGTTGTACTATGGTTAAATAGATCATCATGTCACTAAATCCGCAAGCATCAGATTACGAAGTCAAAGATTTTGCAGAACACATATTGAAAGACTGTGAATGTAAGGAACACCCATCTGCGTTTACTTGTGTAGTAATCCAGGATTCAGATGAAGCCATTTTGTTGTTGTATCGAGGCTTGGTAAAAATCGGTGAGCATGATAAAGAACCAACAAACGAGACTATACCTCTAAAATGCTGGAATTTAGATGGTTGGTACATGCCGCCAGGTACGGAGGGTGTTGTTGGTTTAAAGACTATAGGAATTTCAGTATTTAAGCAGACAAAACAAACTGGAAATCTGACTCAATTCTGGGAAAATAAATTGGACTATACTTCTGTGTCTTATGCTGGTAAATGGCTAGAAAACAAGTTTTTAATTTCCCCTAATTTACAATATGGATTTGAGTACAATACAGGGCGTCTTACTGTGAGGGGCCATGGACCTGACATTCAAGCCATAATTTCAGTAATTGGCGAAAGTGAAAAGGAATTACTGCACCTGTATGAGAATCAGCATTCTTTTATAGTATCGGAGTTGGTAAAACAAAAGACCGAAAAAATTAGTCGTTTGGCTAACATAGCCCACTCTTTAAAAATAAGATATACATCTGGTGATCGTGTCAAAATTAACGAAGATGCAATAAAAAATAAACTTAAACGGCTAAATGATGCTCAACCTACACTTCCTGATACCACTAACTTTAAAGAAATGGAGAAGGCACACACTGACAAGTTTCAAGATGTATTGAAACAAAAAAATATTAACAGTGTAGAACATTCGGTAGCCCGTATTTATTACACAAGTGCAATGGATGTTTTAAAAAATACCGATGAAGTAATGGAAGCTTGTATATCAATAATGAATGAGGTGGTTAACTTTGCTTCAGATCTTAGTTTTGATTATGAGATACTGGATAAGCATGGCAAGATTCCAGAAGCTATTATAAATCATTTAAAAAAACAAGGTCAACATTTCCCTGAAACAATGCTTCAAGAAGAAAGAATGGAACTAGAAAGAGACATTTTAAATTTAGATAAGTCTTCAAATCAACCACTTGAGGAGGTTCTTGGGAAGTTAAATGATTTCCTAAGAAGATGGGTACATGTATCAAATTGTTTTCCATCTAGCGAATCGAAACAGACTAACAGCCCAAATTTCTGGGAAAGGTTTGAATTGTTTAAAACTAGGTTTCAACTAATTCATCATAAAAAAGTGTTGCAGTCCAGCAATATGCCAGTATTAAAAACATTCAAAAACTTTTACGACAAATGTTTGTGGATCTTTAAATGTCAAAGTCAACTGGTTCAGTTGCTTATTTGGCTGTTTCTTAAAGGTGATGTTGGAGACAATCGTGAAACTATTGCTTCCTTCCTTGGACAACTATTAATAGAAAAGGACCCTTGCCCTCTGATAAAACAGCCCAATCGCTTTGAACCATTTATAAGTGGTTTAAAAGTTGTTTTTACATATATTGCTGCAATTAAAGAAAAGCAGAGAAAAATGGATTCAGAAAAAAATCCAAAAATTGATTCAGTAGAATTCTTGGGAAGTCGAGAGGTAATACAGGTAAAAGAAGAGTACGGTAGAGCTTTTACCCGTTTCTTTGACAAGTGGAAACCTGGGTGCAAACTTGCAAAAAATTTGGGCCAGTTAAACCAATTAGTAAGTGAATACTTTGAAAAGCTGAAAACAACCATTCAACCGAAGGTTGAAGAATTTTTAAATCGCTGTGATGAAGTCGGTGAAGAAAGCATTTCTGCACAAAATATAAACAAAGAGATTGAAAAACTCAAGACATGGTTAAATATGCAGAATGAACCAAAACCTTTTTTGTATCTTATAAGACGCGATTGGTTAACTGTAGATGATACCGTCTCCCATTACCTCTGGAGTGGATCTTTTATTGAGGAAGATCCATATTATATTAGCAATGATACACATGTCCCGTTGCATTTTTCTACTGATATAAATGAAGAAATCAGTTCTACACTTACTCCAGTTGCGCAACCCTCTGATACAGTTGAAGAAATCAGCAGTATGCCAAGTTCAGTTGCGCAACCCTCTGATACAGTTGAAGAAATCAGCAGTATGCCAAGTTCAGTTGCTCAATCCTCTGATACAGTTGAAGAAATCAGCAGTATGCCAAGTTCAGTTGCTCAATCCTCTGATATAGTTGAAGAAATCAGCAGTATGCCAAGTTCAGTTGCTCAATCCTCTGGTATAGTTGAAAAAAGCAGTTTTATACCTACTCAAATCGATCAATTCTCTGATAAAGTTAAAGAAAGCAGTTCTGCATCCACTCCAATTGAGCAATCCTCTGATGTAGATGAAAAAATAAGCAGTATGCCAAGTTCAGTTGCTCAACTCTCTGATACATTTGAAAAAAGCAGTTTTATACCTACTCAAATTGATCAATCCTCTGATACAGATGAAGAAACCAGCAGTATGCCAAGTAAAATTGCCATATCATCTGATACAATTGCAGAAACAAATGGAATACCCTAGTCAAATTACTAAATCACCAGTTAACGTTTTCTTGCTTGCTATAATGCGTAGGCCTATTCATTTTATCAGATGTTTAAAATAGTTCATGTAAATACCTTATACTTATACCTATATATGATATACCAATTTTCTTCAAAAGTATGAGCTATTGTAGTATCAGTTTTTTTAGAGATTCATTGTTATCTTAATTTAAAAAAAATAGTTCTCATTACTTGTTGGTTTTGTGTTTATTTAACTTGCCCTCTTTAAGGA
>CH003263.1:1727023-1752149 GCA_000149265.1 Ciona savignyi
TTTTAAATTTAGATTAGTCTTCAAATCAACCACTTGAGGAGGTTCTTGGGAAGTTAAATGATTTCCTAAGAAGATGGGTACATGTATCAAATTGTTTTCCATCTAGCGAATCGAAACAGACTAACAGCCCAAATTTCTGGGAAAGGTTTGAATTGTTTAAAACTAGGTTTCAACTGATTCATCATAAAAAAGTGCTGCAGCCCAGCAATATGTCAGTGTTAAAAACATTCAAAAACCCTTACGACAAATGTTTGTGGATCTTTAAATGTCAAAGTCAACTGGTTCAGTTGCTTTTTTGGCTGTTTCTTAAAGGTAATGTTGGAGAAAATCGTGAAACTATTGCTTCCTTCCTTGGACAACTATTAATAGAAAAATGCCCTTGCCATCTGATAAATCAGCATAACCGCTTTGGGCCATTTATAAGTGGTTTAAAAGTTGTTTTTGAATATATTGGTGCAATAACAGACAAGCAGGAAAAAATGGATTCAGAAAAAATCCCCAAAATTGATAGTGTAGAATTTTTGGGAAGTCCAGAGGTAAAAGAGGTAAAAAAAAAGTGTGGCAAAGATCTTACCCGTTTCTTTGACAACTGGAAACCTGGCAGCAAACCAGCTAAAAAATTGGGCGATTTAGACCAATTAGTAAGTCAATACTTTAAAAATCTTAAAACAACCATTCAACCGAAAGTTAAAGAGTTCTTAAATCGCTGTGATGAAGTCGATGAAGAAATCATTTATGCACAAAATTTAAACAAGGAAATTGAAAAACTAAGGGCATGGTTAAATATGCAGAATGAACCAAAACCTTTTTTGTATCTTATAAGACGCGATTGGTTAACTGTAGATGATACCGTCTCCCATTACCTCTGGAGTGGATCTTTTATTGAGGAAGATCCATATTATATTAGCAATGATACACATGTCCCGTTGCATTTTTCTACTGATATAAATGAAGAAATCAGTTCTACACTTACTCCAGTTGCGCAACCCTCTGATACAGTTGAAGAAATCAGCAGTATGCCAAGTTCAGTTGCTCAATCCTCTGATACAGTTAAAGAAATCAGCAGTATGCCAAGTTCAGTTGCTCAATCCTCTGGTATAGTTGAAAAAAGCAGTTTTATACCTACTCAAATCGATCAATTCTCTGATAAAGTTAAAGAAAGCAGTTCTGCATCCACTCCAATTGAGCAATCCTCTGATGTAGATGAAAAAATAAGCAGTATGCCAAGTTCAGTTGCTCAACTCTCTGATACATTTGAAAAAAGCAGTTTTATACCTACTCAAATTGATCAATCCTCTGATACAGATGAAGAAACCAGCAGTATGCCAAGTAAAATTGCCATATCATCTGATACAATTGCAGAAACAAATGGAATACCCTAGTCAAATTACTAAATCACCTGTTAACGTTTTCTTACTTGCTATAATGCGTAGGCCTATTCATTTTATCAGATGTTTAAAATAGTTCATGTAAATACCTTATACCTATATATGATATGCCAATTTTCTTCAAAAGTATGAGCTATTGTAGTATCAGTTTTTTTAGAGATTCATTGTTATCTTAATTTAAAAAATTTAGTTCTCATTACTTGTTGGTTTTGTATTTATTTAACTTGCCCTCTTTAAGGAATTATAAAGTTAAGGCTATTTTTCACCAATGTGCCTTTTTAATCTTTATGTTGTATTCGAATTAAGACCTATCGTTATTTTTTATCACTGTAACCCTGCTGAGACCTAGTGTCATTTTTTATCACTGTAATTTTGATGCTTTTATCACGATTTGTATTATTTTATTGATGATTCACAAAAAATATTGGCAAATTATCTTGCACAAGCATAAGACAATTCGTAAAACGGTATGAAATAAAATTATGTATTAAAACCGAAAACTTTCCAACAGTAAAAATACCTGATACCACATTCTGTACAGGATCGGTCGGTCTGCTTTCAATGACGACAAATCTTTTTTTTATATTTTTTTGACTGCAGGAGGATGCCATACAGTTGAAAAAGATGGTATTGGTTTCCCAAAAAAGATGGTTATCATTAAAAGTAGGCCGATATCGAATAGTTTTTGGTATCAGGTATTGTCATCAAAAAAAGGAAAATTTCTGTTGTATATCCGAGCTACCACTTTAAAAAATGCTGGGACGCCTTCGCATAATAGATACGCTTTCGGTATGGAGAAACGCATTGCGGTATTATATGCCATACCTCTTTAGAGGTCTATATAGTATATACAGTAACAATATAAGTGTAACGAATCAACTTATGGCATTGATAGGCTAACCTTTTCAGCTCGACTGTTTTGTTGTAACAAATGTAACTAACTAACTACATGCACTTTCCAACATAGAAAAACACGTAATCAACTAGAGAGTGTCAACCACGTGTTAACGACCACTATTTGTAAAGGAGGCGTTCAACTAATTATTTTCCCTATCTCTCCAATGCAAACTGACCTCACAAAAACGACTGTCACTCAAAATCCTGACATAGGAAGTCTTAGATTTTTTCACAATTTAAAATTGAAGCTTGGATCTGCAACCTAAACTCAAAACCCTACAAAATTTTGTTTAAAAATTTTGAGCCCATACCCCTTCGTACATCGGCAACTTTTTTCCAACAAAACAGCTAGCAGATGCACATTCAACACCTTTATTTTACAAAGCACTGCTCCACGAT
This sequence comes from Ciona savignyi, assembly GCA_000149265.1. Lineage (NCBI taxonomy): Eukaryota > Metazoa > Chordata > Ascidiacea > Phlebobranchia > Cionidae > Ciona > Ciona savignyi. Next base: position 1,729,708 of record CH003263.1, read on the forward strand.
TACAAAACTTTACAGCTAAACGAGAACACCGGCGCGCAGCCTAGCACATGCTGCTTTCAACAAAACAAACATTGGGGAATCACCACCATTGTTACTCAGCAAAACACTAGTTTAAAAACAATGACTCATGGAGGGTACCACTCGTCACATCCTGCCGTTCATAGAGGTCTTAATTGGTTATACGCCATCTAAAACACATGTTGTATACCCTATATTTATGCTACAGGGTCCTTAACCACAATTTGTATTTTATACACTGAGTATGTAGTTTGTTTCTGCAAGCATAAACGCATGGGTCCCATAGTTAACAGACCAAACTTAATTTCCATTTTTAGTTAAATAAAGAATAAACGTTTTAAATTTACGAACATTTTACCACAAATGTTTTAAATTATAGCGTCTTTTCAAGCGCTGTAGTAAAATAAAGCTAAATTTCCAAAACGGCCCGATTTAGTTTTTTATGATTTCAGGGAATCCCCCTGGGTTTGGTAGATAAGTTTCTGTTTCTACATAAGTGAGTCATGTTAAGTAACAATTCTTAAAGTTTTAATCTGATTTGTCGACTTCTTGTTGGAGATGTCAGTGCGATATGGCATGCCTGCCACAATCAAAATTTAGGAACATTCCAGCGCTATGCCCCAAAAAGCTAATTTATTAGAAAAAAAACCTTTTAGTTTTTAACGTCTCAGGGGAATTCCCCTTGATTCATTACCCAAAATTTTGGTTTTTGCATATCTAGCCCATGTTCTCTTACAAATGTCAAATTTTATTGCGATTCCATTACTCCTTTTGGTAGATGTCGGGGCGAATTGTCATGCTTGTCACAATCATGATTTGAGAACAAAATCCTATTTTTAGGGGATTTCCCTAGGTAATTTTTTAATTTCTTTTCAGTGTTAAATTAGTGACTAATGCATTTACATTCCACCAAATCTGATTCAAATTGTAACTTCGGTTCAAGCGCTATGCCCAAATTACTATGTTTTTAGAAAAAAAATAGCGTTTTGATTTTTAACGTTCCAGGGGAATTCCCCTGGATTTATCACCCAAAATTTTGGTTTCTACATATCCAAACCATGTTGTCTAAAAAATGTCCAATTATCATTGCGATTCCATTACTCCTTCTGGTAGATGTCGGGGCGACATGGCATGCCTGTCACAATCATGATTTCAGTACAAAATCGAATTTTTTAGGGTATTTCCCTAGATAAATTTGTTATTTCTTCCAACTGTTAATTCAGTGAGTAATACACTTACTTTTCACCAAATATGATTTAAATTGGAGCAGCCGTTCAAGCGCAATGCCACAAAAAGCTAAATTTTTCATAAAAATACTGTTTTGGTTTTTAACCTCCCAGGGAAATTCCCCTTGATTTATTACCCAAAATTTTGGTTTCTGCATATCTAGACCATGTTGTCTAACGAATGGCCAAGTTTCATTACGGTTCCATTATTCCTTCTGGTAGATGTCGGGGCGCCATTCCATGCCAGTCAAACCTTTGACGAAAAAAAAGAAAAAAAAACGGACAAAAACAATATGTGTCCCATTTTTCCAAATGGGACCCATAATAAAATAAACCAATCAAAAAGTGACAAATAAACGGGAATCGCCTATACATTAAGCTTGCGTAATTATATAAAAATAGGCCTATCCAATCCTGTAAAAAAACGTAGGTTTCGGTTAGGTTAATCAAATTATTTAAGACCGGTATAGATCTAACAAGACTTTAAGTAGCGGTGATTTTATTAATTAATCATTCTGTATAACTAAATTTTTAAACAACAATAAATCATCGGACTTTTAAATCTGAAAATTTAAATTGTGCGAAATGCGTGAACTCTGCAGTTTAGAAACAATTTTCACTTTATATTTTGATTTTATAGCAATATCTGTGGGTCAGAGGTTTCTCGACGCATCTAACTGACAGGGACCAGGTCCCAGGATCCGCTGCCGTCTACATGATACATAAATCTCCGATTCCATATGTACACACATGGCGTGGAGTTAAACTTGACTGGCAGTGGAACCTGCAATAAATAGAAAAAACCAGAAAGCTGCTTTCGTAGATGTATTCTTTATTAAATTGTGTTTATCTGTGTGTGTGTAATCGCACGAACTTTATAAAGTAAATAACGACGTAGATGGAAAACAACTGCTTCAAGTGTCAATGACGTCATGTGGTGATAAGTATCAATGACGTCATAAGGGATGACAGAATGAACACAGCCGACGTGGATTAGCTGAAATTTGCGAATATGGTATCAAAATTGCAACATATTCAAAATCTATAAGTTTACTTCATGGGTCGGCAACCTTTGGAATGCAGTATGACAGTTTATGAATATTATCATAATAATAATAGCAACTTCGCGTGCCAACGAATAACGAATCCAAAATATGTCGTCCAGGATTCTTTGAAAGATCTGTCGTCCAATTTTAGTCTCTTAAAAGAGACCAATATGCTAATTTTGTAAAGTTTAGAGGTTGTTTAAAAAACAATTTAAAAAGGCGATAATCAGGCAAATATTTACCTATTCAAACATCTTAGTTAGACCAAACATTCAGCAATAACAGTAGGAATAACTAGCAATGCTGCAACTGTTCAATAGTCAGTATTGTTAAAAAAAACAATATCCGATAATTAAGCCTGTTGATTTACATGCTTTACGATTTTGAAGACTGTTGACTTTGTGCAGCGTAGAGAATTTGAGTTTGCACATGCATATATTATAGTTTTTGCGTGTGTGTTATACCACGCTCGTGGCCGGGGTTGCCGTCCTCTGATTTACCCTTTTTATGTTGAGCTGGCGATTTCACAAGAAGATCCGCGCGTCTGCACTCTTCGATCAAAGTAGATTCAACCCTTGAACAGGGTATTAAGCAGACATTAAGGGTGGTATGCAGAAACCTCGCTTAAGCTTAACCCGGGATTAAGGCCCGCCCTTAATCCCGGGTTAAGAAATTTGGTATGCACAAAGCTCGATTAAGGCTGATCTCGGGTTAAATGAACAAAGTGTTTTTTAGGAGTGTTATAATCAACACGTTGCAATAGCAATTAAAAACCATTTTAAAAACAAATGTTTTTTTTTAAATATAAACTTTTAAATCACCATCCATTGATCTTTGTGCTTAGTATTTTATGACAATTTTGTAATAAATGATACCACAACTTCACAATAAATAAAATGTATACTTTTGTTGTTTAATTTGATACGATTTGTATTAAACCACAAAGTTGAGTGACGTACAACACGAAAACCCCCAAAACTGTCAAAAGTAACTGCTGTTAAATCTAGTAATTACAGGGTTTGATGAGGCTACATACACTGAACAACATTAATAAAACACAGAACCCATAGTAGATGATGCATTTAAATACACACACATTACATAGTTCAATTTTGGCTAGCATGCCCATTGCACTGTCCATAATTTGATAATATATTTGTAATGCCAGCAGCGATAGTGTGTTAAGCATTTGTCAGTGCCTCTTTGATTTGCTTGAATACCATGGAACCAATAACCATCTTATCGCAATTGACGATAAGCTTTGCTTCACCACTCTCACTTAAATCAATGGAAAGCAGCAAGACTGATCCACCATGAGCGGTTTTTCCAGCATACCTGAAATACATAGTCTCTGATAGGATAGGATATTCAGGTTTACCCCCAGGAGTCGGAAACCAAGGGGGTTAACACATGGGCAATCGTCAGATCATCTCGCGCCCACTGTCGGGTTACCAGAGCTATTGCAGTGTGTTGTTTATGATTCACACGTTTCTTCAATTTAAAAGAACTAATTAACCCGCTGGGTTCAGGCAATGTACGTTAAGTGTCTACCCCCCAGTTAAGTGGTTGGGTCCTTATGTAAGGCATTTAGCGGATATTACTTAAAAAGGACATTCTGTAGCAGAATTTTGTTAACCCATTAAACTACCATGGTTCTGATAATCTACCAACTGACCACTGGTTGACACAATATTTTAGGTGAATTTTAATGCACAGAGTTATTTGTATTGCCTTGTCAATGTGATTAATTAAATGACATTAATACGAGAAGTATGAATAAAGAATGGACCATTTAATCCTGCATTCCATATCAGTGTAGATTTTAATACTAATGTAAAAACAGTACATATGCTTTACCCACCGGTGTATATTGCTCTGTGTGGAGGGGACGATACACACGTTGACTATTTCCATTACTTTCTTATTGATGGAGGATTGAATGGTTTCCGGTACATTAGCCTTGCCTTTGTTTTCATTCATACCACTCAAGATGCCTTAAAATTTCAGAATATTTTATTGAAGGGTCAAAAACTCTAGTTTGCCCTACTAGTATGGACAGTACATTGTTTGATGACATCGTATAAAAAAATAATCAGATGACCCTACACATTGCAAGCCACTGTAACTATGTAAAGTAACATAGTTACAGTGGCTGTGTATGCTTATATTCATAAAACGATTTATTTAAAAATTTAATTTACCTTTACAACAACATACTATTAACACACTACAACTTATACTCGTTACCTTGCTGCTTGAGGAATTCAGTTTGGGCCATGGACACCGGCTTCACCAATTCACCGACCGGGATTTTAACGCTCACATTGAATTTTCTTGACTTGGTACTAGGAAAAAAAGGATTCAATTTCGCATTTAAAACTTGAAATTTTGTTATGTTGTGCGCTATTAGTACAGCATATGGTATGTACTATAAACAGTAGCTCTTTTGATATGACATAATTGTATTTGTGTGGGAAAGATTAAAATGTTAGTATTTAAACCATTAAACAGAGTACATTGTGCTCTGGTATTTACAGCAGCTACACTTTTTTTTATACCATTTCCCTTTTTACTTTTACCCCAACATATTTGAACATCACTAGAATAAAACAAAAAATCGAAGTGAGTTGCCTATGAACATACAACCACAAATGGTAGGGTGCAGAAGAAAAATCTACACCCTCACTCTACATGGTTCTGCCCAAAATCCTTCTTCAAATTAAATTTGTATTACTAAGTGAACAATACCCACCAGATGTCAAATAAAAGTGGCTGGGTCGTGTCACAGAAGTCAATTCCCATGGTTGAGGTTTTGCTTAAGCCTGGTTCAATCGCATCTGTGGTGAAAGGGGCGGGGAAACAGGGTTATTTTCTTTAGCAGAATTTACTTCATTCTAAACCATTTAACACAGGGTTTATTAAACTGATCATCACAGCAACAGTCAATAGGATATTACAATGAAAATTATTAGTCTGGTCTTATTTATTTGTCGTTTTCTTACATCTATCTTGGTATCATTTTAAAAGATAAAGTGAATACAATTTAAACTTGAATATTGTATATATAAGAAAATGTTGTCAGAAAGTGTTCTTATAATTTATTAAAACAAGAAAAAGAACAAGATACAAGTCTAACAATATTTTTACTATGAAATAAAAATTAAAAGTTTGAAACTAACCAATCTCAGCGAAATCATGGACTTTCAGACCAGCTTGCAATTTCTGTAATTGATCAAAATTTAATTCATGACATAATACCGTCAGAAACAAACAAGCATCATAACATAGCGATAGATAATCAAAGCTCACATAGTTTTACAAAAGCACATTTAAAGCGAACATTTTGACAAAAGCAAACTTCCACACAATTAAAACCCTTTTATATCTGCCTAACTGTTTTAAGTGGCAAGGACAATAGGATAAATAAAATGCAATCATACAACTCTTCAAATGCTCTATTGTTGGAAACAATTTGAAATATCCCAATAATTATATTTGGGTAACTTAGGTAATTAATAATTATACTAGCAATTGATGAAAAAAGTGGTAATGAAGCTGTTTGCCCATCTTTTTGCTATTTATTATGTGTATTATGTCCATACATTATGTCAATTACATGTAAAGGAAACACCATCTGCGTAACTGATCCATTCTTACACAGATTTCCCCATAAGAACTGATAACAGTATAGATTAAAACATTTGTGTGATACAATGTCAGCCTTAACAACAATACACAACACCAAAGCGTTTAGTACTCACATTAAAGTACTAGAAGATAGAAAGAAAATAATTATCATTGACTTTAAAATGGGGATTTTTCAGAAAGTACTGATAACTTAATTAGATTACTAATCAACAGTTTAGCAATTATGTTCTAAAAAGGTAGATATAAACAATGAAATAGCATATCAGCCTACCTTTTCTCCTATATGGATATTCTGAATGGGAGAATCGCTGCTGTTCGTGAATTCTAGTTCAACAGTGATCATAGTATCACTGTATATGCATGGTGTGCGTGGATATCTGAAATATGGAGCGAAAGTGCTATCTTGTGTAAAAGCATTGCAAACTGCAGGTTTGTTTAAAAGACTTGTTTGTCTAACTATACGTAAAGTTAAAGTTTGTGAGTGCCAATAGGAAACAGGAATGTGACCAGGGTGAATCATCTGCAACCATTTTATGACCTCGACCTCTACATATGACCTCTACATTCACCACTAAATCACATGGTTGCACGTCGAGTGCACACAAACCCACCTATATTTAGCTGATAATCCACCCCCGGTAACTCGGTGCAATAACTCGTACGATTTTCCACTAGATGTCCCCGCCATCTCAACATGGTTAGCGCCCCCCAGTGACAAACCCTGCAGATCGGACGCCAACATTGGGGTGAGAAGACTCGTCGAGCTCTTTGAGGGTGAAACGGAGGGTGGAGAGACTGGGTGAGAAAAAATTATTAGGGTGTGGTTATCTTCAGATTATGTTTAGCAAATCTAATATAAATCTTATAGTAAGGGTCACACTGTATCTAGGTGGTTCGCTGAAAACTATTTTAAAAATGTTAAAAATGTAAATTTTTGAAGAAAAACTTGAGCATTTACAAAAACACACAGATGCTTTTAAAATCACCAGTATCACTACATTTTTGGTTACAAGAAGTAAACAATCAGCTGATTAAGATCATAAAATATACTTATTTTGGCAAGAACTATTAAAAAAACTACAGAAAATTCATTTATGTGAATTAACCATCTATAAGAAAACCAGGGAGCTATTTGCATAACTAAAAAGGTTAAAACAAATTTAAATTAATTCCAAAAAATACTATTCTTACAATCGTCAAGGTCCAAGAGGTTGACAGTTTCCTTCTTTCTCTTTGTTTGCCTCTTCGGTGGAGGTTTTACTTCTTCTTCTGAACTCTCTTCTTCCGATGACGATGACCCACTTTCTCCGGAACTTTCCTCCGAATCTGGGAAGAAGGGAGTGGGAGGGTGATGTGATGTGGGTGAATAATAATAACTAATCCAAACCATGTCTGCATAACCTTGACATTTTGCAAAAGTCCATCAGTACAAAAACATATTAAAAATATGCATCGTGTTATGGTTATGATGCTTGATTTTATGTTGACATCATTATGTTTGAGCCATTTTAGGTAAAATTTTAATTTAGACTGGTGTTTAGATAAGGCAAGGAGCAGTTTGTTTGTATGTTTGACAAAATGCAAACTGGTTATGACATATTACCAAAAATAATCTGACTGAAGGGCAGGCCCATAGTAATCTTAATATTTATAAATAATATGACATCATCCACAGGCCTGATGTATGCACTGACAATTCCCAGACTGATGCGGTAAAAATATCTGATTGTATACATATGATGTCATGAAATGCCTATTGTGTGGCGTAAGACACCGCTCCAAATAAGGAAGGCTGTACAATCAATTTAGGTTTGAGGTGTGGTGTGGGTTTAACATAAATATTTGCATGTATTTAAATTGGACTGTTTTTGTTGGCATTACAATTTACATGCTCTTTATAGCGGTAAAAATGATCTAACCATTTGCTTACAGATGAAGGATCAAATATACAATGTAATTTATATGCAAATTTAGCCAGCTTTTGTGGTCATAGGAATTGAAACCTGAACCAGATCCAATTTTTAAAAGATGACAAAGATCAATATTAAACAATGCTCTATGCAAACCAACAAATTTAAACGAAATTTGCATTTTAAACTGCCTAATTACTGGTACCATGCCTTTTTTTCGAGAAAATGAAGATAAACCTAAAAATATCCAAATGTACTTATTAATTATTTGCATAATGCATACTTATTAGCCAGTAATTTGAACCACTTGACAATGGAGAAGTTGTTTTAATTAAAATGTAAAAGATCATCCTGATCATCAAGGTTAGACTTTGCATATATTAAAATGACCACTTATAATCTAATTATCGAAACAAAGTACCAGGTAGCATCTGTGAATGCTTCAAAAAAATGAAAAATTATTTTAAAATAGATTTTCGATTGTTGTCAAAAAAGTGGTCAAGTTCTCATTCCTGAGCTAAATAAAGTCATTATAATTACCTAATATGCCACAAACTCGGTGTTTAACATGCTTTTGCCCATGCAAATGAAAATAGGAAAGAAAATGAACGTGCTTTGGGCACAATTAATTATAAAAATAAAGCACAACACTAAAATAATAAGGTACTTTTGTCACTGCAGCATTGAGAAATCTAACAAAATTTCATTTTAGCAAACTTTTTTGCTTTAATATTTCTACATACCTCAAAAAAATATTAACACCTTATTCGTTCTGTATGTACATACTACAGTGCCATGCTTCGACTATGTGAAAAAATCATTTAATCATATCGATTCCTTGTTTATCTATGGAATTTTATATTTTGTAAAAATTGCATTAAAATTCAATGGATGTCAGCATTAATTTCTAGTATATCATATAAAAAATCAAATTCAACTGCTTGTATTCATTGAAACATTAAAACAGATTAAAACAATACAAAATACTGTGTCAATGTACATGTAAAAAAAAAAGAAATAAACTTAACATATTTGCAATTAAGCTTATGTTCAAAACCTAGCATTCTGAATCCAGATATATTTGTTTGGCCAGTTAAGCCATTATTTTTGGATATTTAATGAAATATAATTATGAAATTTATTATCATTTTATACTGCTATTAAAGTTAATCTGTGTTTCCAAAAATAGTCATGTTATGAATCCGATGCTGTAAAGCAGTTTAAAAATAATGAGCGGTTATTTTTTTCGAAGTAATATAATTACATTAACATGCATTTAGTAATTGCATACACAGCATATAATTTAATTTACACAAGCCTTGAAAATGAAATAAAGAGACTATGACAATTTTGGGATAACCATTTTTTCCTGAAACATCCTAAAGCAAGAGTACTATTTTGGCTTTGTCCATTAGTCAAGACTTACATTACAATTCCATGCATTATGCAGTAAAGAATTCATATATCCATTAGTTAAAAAATGTTCTGGTATGCTTATGCTCCAAAACAGGATAATCGGTTCTCTGATGGAATATAATTAGAAAACAAAACAGAAACGGTGCCTACCACTGTCGGATGCTGCAGCAAGTGCGGGGGTCACTGTCTTCTTCTTCACCTTATCGGAGTCGCTGACTCTCGAGTCTGGACCCTCGGTCTCGTCACTTCCACTTTCGCTCTCGCTGTACGAGGAATCACCCGAATCCGACTCTGTTGTTCAACATACTTTTACTTGATTTTTTACTTTTTTAATTTATTTTTTTTATGTTTTTTTAAAGTTTTTTATTACTTTTTTAGTTTGGAATAAGAACATAGTATGATTACAAATTTTAATAAGATATTTTAACAGTTTTAAACTTACATTTTGAATTTAGTATATAAAAGGAACGATTACAAATTCTGATCTGCCACTCGCAGCTGGTATGACACTGGTCTCATAAGCTTTCTCATGGGTGAATGCTTACACTACATCTTGTTATATAAAGATAAAAACACAAAGCAGATCCTACCAGAGTCCTCGCTCCCAGAGGAAGAACTTCCACTCTCGCTCTCCTCAGAGGAGTCCTCGTCAGAGTAAAACGACTTCTTCTTGGGTGGTTTACTACGAGCAGTGCGGCCCGGTCTCCTTCTATCTGTCGTCACCGGCTCGACAACCTGTGGATGGTTGGTGGGGATGACACAAATGTTGGTTCAGGGATATTGTTGTTGTCTCACATTGTTTTTAAGTTCATAATGTTTTTTAGTTTTGCACCCCAAAGTTAATTATCACTCCCACTGGGAAATACTACACGATTTTACTATCTGGGAAATTTCCCACATTCTTTCTGTTGTTTATAATGTTCTTTAGCTGTTACTTTTGGTGACACAAAGTTAACACATACAAGAATTTTGCCCACAATCAGATTAGGTGGTTTACAATGTTTTATTTTTGAACTTTTTTTCAGTTTGATTACTAATTTTTCAGTTTGATAATTATTTTTTCAGATGTTATATCCAATTTTTCAGTTTGATTACTAAATTTTCAGTTTGATAATTATTTTTTCAGATGTTATATCCAATTTTTCAGTTTGATTACTAAATTTTCAGTTTGATAACCGTTTTTTCAGATGTTATATCCAATTTTTCAGTTTGATTACTGATATCGTCAGAAAATAGCTTTCCATGTGAGTTTAATGTTATGTTCAAAGACTCACCTCCACAGTACGGACCGAAGGGTCAGGCTGGGTTTCTGGGAAATCTGGAAGTTTCTGGTAGCCGTTTGCCTCTGCGTTGATGGCATGGGAGAGTGAGCCTAGCTGGTAGGCATCTCTACCTATTTGTGGGATGATGTGGTTAAAAATGTGAGAAACGAGATCAATTATGAAAAACGGTGATATTCTATCAATCAGACTGGAATAAGCTGATTAGCCTCGCGTCTGGGTATTGATAGAGATTACGGAACTGGCTACCGATCAAATATTTGGCACCAGTTTATTTTTTGTCAATCAGATCACCAGATTTTATACTTACAGAATTATGGTATGAACGTCCAACACTATAATTTGTCTGCTAAATCATTTATAAGACACTTAGTACCTTTTAAACTAATCAATAGAAAAGTTTAATATTAACACAAGTTCACTCATTTCTAATTAATTAAATTTTAAAGTAAATTTGACTTTCAAAACCATGCGTTCCTAAAGAATGATTAGTATTATAATGCCTTTAAAAAACCACAAACATTACTGTGCGTTACGCATTACATAGGACACTACCTTTGAATGGGGATTCCAGCACTGGGGCAGGTTTGGGTGCGAGAAGTATTTTCTTGGCGTGTTTGTGGATTTGGCCGTTGGCAAGCTCCGACGATGGCATGATGAGGTGGCGGATAAAACGGGATCGATCCCGGATGTCGTAACTCTGGTCGTACTTGCCGAGTTGAAGCACGTACTGCGCCAGAAGTTTCGTCTGGAAATTGGAGTTGGTGGTAGAAGATAGAGAAATCAAATAGAACTATTGTATTCACTACCATTTATCCTGCAGTTACAGTTATTGTGTTTCTAAATCAAGATATGATATGAATCCAACATTGCTAAGCAGTTTAAAAACAATGTCTAATTTGGGTTTGGTGGTTAGAAAGATAGAGAAACATCTGAAAAATTTTAGCAGTAGATTTTAAAACAAATATTAAAAATTACTGCTCTTATTAATTATATACACAGCAATATAATTGATTATCAGTGCAAAAAATTGTGAATGTATTTCTTTCTACCTTTAATAGAAATGTTTGCAAGGATGAAGGTTGTAGATCGAACCGAAATGTTTAAGATTTAATTATCGGCAACATTTAAAAAATTGGAAGATGTTTATAAATATATCACAAGTAAGCGCCATTAATTTGGATATTCATAAACTTTTAAATTCAAACTCGATACAAAAATTTATACCAATAAGCAAGTAATTTGTTCATGTTTCATTGGTTTCAGCTAACAGCTTCATTATAACAAGTGCAGCATACCTGTCTCTGGTTCGTGATGAAGAGCTTAGCAGCGAGGTTAATGATCTGCAGTTTGACAATGTTTTCCTGCGAGGGAAAGTGCTTGACAGCTTTGCGCAGCACGTCGGGTGCGATTTTCGGCACAAACTCGCTGTATTCACCGATCAGCCACAGAATGCTAGCTTTCGCCATTGGGACCTTTAATGGAGTGTTTTTTACAACTACTACAACAGTAATACTTTGGAAACCACACGAAAGATCCGAAAGTAAGTATAAAAACTAAACAATAAAAAAAAAACTTTTAAACAAAAAAAAACTGTTTAATTTATATTCAATGAAAGTAACCAACTAACCATATTATTTTTTCAGATTAGCACAGATTTACACTAGTTTGCCTTAGAATCCTAGGTGGTGAATTTTTAAACCCACCTGAATATTGTCCACAAGTCGAGCCATATGCTTTATGATGTCACAGTGCTGAGATGGATTCATTTGCAGCAGTTTCTTTATGACTACAATGCTCTCCGCTACTACCGCCTCTGTGAGAATAAAAATTTAAAAAATAAAAATTAAAAATTCTCTGTGTAATGGAGAGCATTTTATGCAAAAAAGCTAAACACTTTTAAAAAAAATTGAAGAAATAGTATGAACTGCATTGCTTTTTGTACAGAACTGTCATATTCAATTAGCAATTTTATTGTGCTTTTTCGAACAAAACGGTTATGTTTATTTTTCTTTTCAAAATTAATAAATATTTTATTACTTAAATTTTAAATTGAATTAAGACAAAAATTTGTTAAGAAATGCCTTGGGCCGGTGCAAATATATCTTAGATTAAACAGAATAACGACGATAGTGCTCTACATCATATGTGCGTATGTAAATCTTGATGATACCCATCAGACAAATTATATTATCCATTAAGTTCCACACCTAAGTAATTATTGGCCTCATTCCGAAATAAATATTAAATTATATTGCCGATTGACTTTCCCACAGCATAAATCATATAAGGGTTAATTAAAATTCCCTAATTAATAGATACACTAATTAACTGGGCAATGTTATAGAAGGTAGTATATTAAAGTAGTTAAGGGAGGGGTGCAGGAGTGTAATATCTTAAATTTTATTAATTCATTGATCATAATATCTAAACCTACAAATTTGGTTTTAATCGTTTAGTTTATCAAAACTTGGAAGAATCGTTTAATATAACAAATTAGCATTTAATTTTTTTAATCATTTAAAATTGTAATGTGAAATTTCTAAGTCCAATTGGTATGTTACATGACAGTTGTGTAGATAGACGACTGTCAATTAAGGATTATATCTTTAAAATTGGACCTCACACATTGCTATTGCACATTTGGCATTGCAGCAACTCTAAAGATTAAACCTTCTCAACACTTTCAGTTACTAGATTTTGCACTTTTGTTATCAAAATATGAAAATAAAGCATACTAATTTATTTATGATAAACATAAGGAGATTGCCTAAAGAATTTTAAACATTGAGAAAACTTAACATACCATCTCGATTGGAGAGAAGACTAACCAGACCCGCCAAGCAAGTATCGGTGACCTCTTCAATGTTGGTTGCACAGCGAGCTATCGCTTGTATCGTGTGTGCCACAAATTGCTTGTCCGAACTTCTAACGTAGGTCTGGAATATCCAAAGTAAAATCGAACTTAAGTATGAGGAAATCTTATACAAAACCATTTATTTTAGATGGCAATTTGCAATTAAAAATGTGAGAAATATTGCGAAAAAGTATTATTTGTATTAAGAAATATGTGTCATCTTATTGAGATTTTATATATTCTGATTTTGTCAATTTAACTTAAAATATATACCAACTCTTGTCCTAAAACAAAGATTTGTTTTACTTTTTAAAAGTTATAAACCCAATATTACTCTGACCGTGAACCACTAACGCTTTTCTCACTATTTTTTACTTTTATGAACAGATTAGAATCTGGTGGCTTGCCATTTAACAACGACACAATTATTTTTAAAAAAAATGCAATCTGCACTTTGCGACAAAATAGAGTTACCTGAAATTCTCTTAGAATGATTGAAATATTGGATTCGGTAGCAAGATTGGTAAGTACTTCAAGCTTCATCACTCGAATATGGGTGGGGTCAGTTGATCTAACGTAGAAGCTCTTTAGAAAAGCCTCAAAAATACCCTGGTGATAAAAAAATGCAGATGTAAAATTAAGGACACGAAAATTCATTGTAAAAATTTTTAGTAAAAAATTTATATTTGCAAAATTTACATGATTTTAAATGACCGAAATCCAATGATTATTTTAATTTGAATATAGGGATTATTTTGCAAAGATATTAGCTTGACAAAATGTCAGATGTTAGTCCTTACCAGGTACGGAACAGTTTCAACAGATTCAATGGAAATGTAGAGGGATCATTAATTTTGAGTTAATATCCTCAGTTTACGGGGCTATGTGATTATGACTTCTTTCGGTGAAAATTAATAGCTGGGCATGACTTAATTGCGGGCAGAGTAATAGCTAATGATCCCTTATTACAAGACTTCCCAACGTAGATGTGGTATTACAATCGGAACCCGACTCTCCCGCATTAAAACATCCCACCGTTATAAACAGAAGCTGGTAAGAAGGTTTGAAGCTTGGGCGCAAAGTTTTACTGATTCATCAGCAAGGGTAGTGATCAGAAGACATCGCAAGAAGAAGATTCAAGAACCAACCCAGCTATATAGTCATAGAGAGAGGAGACTGAGCCATGGAGGTAAGATGGACAAAGCTGAGGTGAAAATGCTTGCTTTCGAGATTTTTCATTACAAGCTGTGGTGAAAGTGTTTGCATTTAAGTGTTAGCATTTTAAGGTTCAAGTAAATAAAGCTGTCTTTGTTGATAAAGCTTTCTTTTTATTGGTGACGCTTAAAGCTGTAGCCTATTAGTTACTCAAAATGTATGGCCAACTCTTGTCCTAAATGATTTGTTATATTCCTTAAAGTTAAAAACCCAATTTTACTCAAACCTTTTTAACGTTTTTTATTTATTTTTACTTTCATAATCAGATTACGATCTGGTTTCTTGCCGTTTGGCTTTCCTGGCAAGCTGACGGTCTGGTGTACTCGTCTTTGTCTGCAGATGACTACGCAGCAAAGATATTCACACAGAGCGACAGAATTGTGGTGAGTAGTAAAAATTCCCACCTTACTAGTTGGGGGGTTGAAAATTATTGCAATAGAATTGTGTAAATGTCGTGGTATTAAACATAAATGCATAAAAATTCATGTTATTGAACTTAAAAATGATCTTAAATATCTATTTAATAAAGCTTGTACAACTTATACGGTAAAATATGGCATTCAATTTAGAAACTAGACTAATTATGAATTAGATCGACAAAAAAACAAAATAACGTATTATGTTTAAACTTTCAGAATGAAACAGAAGTGTTGGATCTAACGAACTGCCAATCAAAATACCCATCCTTGAAGTCTTGCTATCTTGCTACACAAAACCCAAATGAATTAAGGAGTCTATCGAGTAATTATCTATCCCCTGCTTACCACGGACAGAGGGCTAAGGTCCAGGAGATAACCCAAGCAACGTTGGTGCCGTCCCGCTACCTTCCACAGCTCTATACTTCACAAAGTATGCTGGAGTGATATATTTTAAATATGTAAAGTCAATATTTAGTGAACTTGTGTAGTTGATAATTAAAGTTGGCAGGGGTAAAAGGTAAAAGTTTAATAAACATGTTTATCGTGAGTTACGATTTAAAACTAAACCATTATAACATTTCGAACATGTCTGTTGCTTCAACAAAATTTTACCATCTTGACAAAGTATCAATGACAAATTAAAAATAAGATAAATTGTGCATACATTTAAGGACAGCCTAATGAATTGCACAGTACTTAAATGAAACTTTAAGTGAAAATAAATTTGAATTCCGGACATAATTGCAGTCATATTCAGAAGAAAAGCAAATAAAGATGCTCAATTTTTGTTCAACTTAATTTTGAACGTAATTCAGGTTATAGGCAATTAAATGACTTGCAGATTACACCTAAATTAATCACGAAATGAAGCTTGATGACTCTAAAATGAAGTTATATTTATTACTTTTTCTAATCTAATCTAAGTGCACTTTCTGACTGCCCATCACCTTGTCATTATGAGAAAAAATTAAAGTGATTTTATGCAATCATCAGCTGCTGTGAAGAAGCGAAGGAGACGAAGATATTTGGAGGAGAATGCTGGGCACAGTAGAAGCAAGCGTGCGTGGGCATGGGCTGGTAACCCATGCACAGCCGGTTTATCCAAGAAGAGCACCTTTTTATACGCAGTTGACAGTGAGACTGGATTAGCAGTGGAACTCTTGCAGGATCCAGGTTCGAAAGTGGTTTAAACAGGATTTTTGATAAAGTGTTGGTATGTGAGGCATACTTTTTGACTAGATTTGTTGAAGCATTTGTAGATAAACTAGGTGTATAACAATACTGTGAAGGAAATTATGGATTTTAAAGTTAGTTTATTCATTCTGCTTTGACTGTACGAATCAGTAAAATAATTCTGATTTGATTAAATAACCAAACTCACTGTATACCAACAAATACTGTGTGTGAATTAATTTTCTATTCCAATTTGCAATTTTTTAGTAAGTGGCATAATTTGTTTCAGATTCTCATCTTTACCAAACGTTCTTCACGTTTGAATGTCAACGCCCAACTTTTCTAAGCTTCCTTTGCGAGATACAATACGTTGAATTCATGGCGGCTGTGTTCACCGGCTCTGAGTTCGAGGTGGCGGTGCGGCAAGTCAAAGTGCCAACACACTGTGCTCTGAGCTTTGGATGGCCCAACCAATTGCTGTTTCAATAAATAGACATTTAAATCATGAAAATCTAAATCATGACCAAACTACTAAATTGCAATCTTTTGATGAAAGGCTTGGGCCTTGAATGAATAGATTTGAAATTATTTTTAATTATTTCTTTTAACCCAATTCTTTATATGCTTTTTTAAATTCTGACGCATTCTTTTAAAACAAAAAAGCTTATAAAATGCAAAATCAATTAGTTTATAAAAACTTGGAGAAATACTGCATAGTAATCATTGTAAAATTGTCATTTTCATTTTTCCTTCTCTTAATTTCAAACTAAAACTGATCTTGTAGAAATATAACATTGAAAATATTTTAAAGAATGTCATAAAAAATATCACATTTACAACTATTTATAACCTGCATTGTACTACTAAACATTGTTTTACTTACAGCTGGTTAGAGTCTTAAATAAAATTAGGAATCTGAGCTGATTTAGAGAAATAAAAGCAAAATTATTTTCGTAAAAATGAAGGTAAATTTTTTGTAAAGTTGAAGTATTGAACTGTACACATAAACATACCGGCAATGATCAAAATGCAAACCTTCTATGTATTTCACTAAAAAATTTGCAACAATTTAAACATTTAATTTATTTTGCAGGTGCTGATGCTAATTGCATGTATATGCATAAGCTTAAAGTATGTTGGCTCTACAACAATCATTTCGGCAATGAGCACGAATGACTACAACATCAGATTGCAGTACAACTTAAATAAACTTAAAGTAAGGAGATTTTTTTATGATTATAAAGATTTATATCGAACAAATAATAATGATTAAGAATGATTATTTAATGATTAAACAAAGAACCCTGGTGGCAGAAAACATAAATGAAACCTGGGATGGTTGGGGCACCTCAAGCGTGTTTAGCGACCAGGGACTTATTAAGCTCTCAGAAATCTGTGTGTGTGTGGCACACTTACACAAATAAAAAGACAGTCCCTTTGTAATCCTTACCTTAATATGTTATCACAAATATATACAAATTTGAAAGTTCTTCAAAGGTTTTTGGAATTTGTCACCCCCATTCGAGACAACTGTTAAGTCTTGTAGAATCTGTTATGTGGATCGTAACTGAGATTATTTCTTCCAGCCTGGCTATCTGAATTTGACCAGCTGTATGGGCATGCTGAACCTCAGGTCATGTCAACTCGCTCTTTATGACTCGAGTAAAATCACTGACTTGGCGACCAACTTTATCACAAGATCCCAGAAAACAACATTAGCAAAAAGACGTAAACGAAGATCGGAAAGGAGTCAAATTCGAGAGAAACGAAGATCGAAATTGAGTCCAATTCGGCGCAAACGAGAAATTCCAGGCAATCCATGTAGAGCAGCTCTGGGCGTGGAGCAGACTGTGCTTTATGCTACGGATTGTGCAACTGGGAGCATAGTGGAGTTGCTGCATGACCCATGTTAGTATTACTTTAGTGTAATATATGGAATTAAACTAAAGTTAACTAACGTTTTTCCCTGTGGACAGCCCTCAACATAGGTCCAGACTAATTTCATATTTGATAAAAATATCCTAATGTGATATTGATGAGCTTAATTCTTAAATTGGGTAAAGACTGAATATCATATATTAATTCCTCACTAATGTGGTGCATTTCAAAGAACTGTAATGCTGTAATGGAGCTCTCTGACATTAAAAACATTTACATTTTAATATCATTCCTTTCCCCAGTGAACCACGTCTACCAGACATACTTCATCTACGGCTGCGAGATTGTGAGCTGGCTGAGCTTTCTTTGCGAACTTCAAGACATGGAATTCAAAGCAGCGATCTTCACTGGGGTGAACTATGAGGTTGAAGTACGGAAAGTCTGTTTCCCGACAACCTGTGCACTGAGAGTGAATTGGTTCTAAATGTTTGGACAACGTTACTGACAACGGAAGGCATTCTTTTGACCTCCGACAAAAATATTGAAATAATTATTAAAAAACTGAAAGAGCAAAAGGATATAAATATATATACTGAACTACTTTATGCAAAGAGACCAAGCCAATGTGTTTTATGCTGAAGCAAATTAATGTTTAAACAAAATATAGGAGTAAAATATTGTATTTGATGTGCAAGTATTTGTTATGCTTTTATTATTTTAAAATACTGCCAAATGTAAATAAAATTTCTGTTATAGAATTGTTAAGTTTTATAATTTAATGGAATAAATTAAGTAATTTATCACAAAGGAAACCGTTTCAATATACAATTCCATTAGAACAACAATACAACTGGCATAACGTAAAAAATATTAAGAAATAAAAAAACAAGTTTTACAAGATAGTTGTGCTATGCAGCAGTTTTATATCTGGCCCAATTTACATCTTACATGTATAATTTACATCTTACAACTATACACTCCATGTAATTTCCACTTAAATTAAGGCTTACCAGTAAACTGTTAAGCAACACGCGAGCCCATAATTAACGACAGATTAAATACTTATACCGACAGACAACGCCTACACGATGAGGTCAAATGACATGAAGCACAATTTTCGTACGGAAACGTGCTAATTGGAGATTAAAACTTTTCGATTGCAACACAGAGCTGAGTCAGACGAATTATCGAGTTTTTAAGCTTCGAAATATTGAATCACATCGCGTCTAATTGCCCTTGAAAAGGATTATAAAGTCGTGTAAAGTTTAACGGAAGTCCTCCTATGCCAAGTAGTGAAGATTTGTCATTTTAAACGTTTCTAAAATTACTAAAAATTTGTCAATCATATGCAAAATTATGTTACCGTTTCGTACACGGCTCACAAATTTTAAGTACTTTGTAATTATTACGCAATTCTTCTGTCAGATTATCGGAATCTAGTAGTATTTCAAGCATGGCCTCAGGGACAACAAATTCTGACATAAATTGGGGAGCATGCCAGCCAGAGCAACCAGACTAAACAAGTGCTTGTGTTTGAAGGACGACTATTACTGGAAGCTTTGAGAACTTTGTACTGAAAGTTATATTACGGCTTTCTAGGAGTAGAAATTCTATCACAGGAATCGTTTTTAGTTAAGAACAAAATTGTAATTGCACAAATTAGGTGCAAAAAATTTTATGTGTCTTATTTTCAGTGAAAAATTTGTCAATTTGTCAGTTATTGTGAGCAAAAAAAAAATAATTCAAAATGCACAATCAATTTGTACATCTGCTGCTTTTCGTGGGAATGTGGGACATGGTGCAAAGAGTACAAGGAAACAGTATTCAGAGACTGGAAAGATACAACAGAACTGATCTCAATCTTTGGACCAGGTTCCCATACAACTTTCAACAAAATAATCAACTGCTACAACTGGTAAGTGTATTTTATAAATTTTGCAGCATTTAATATGACTTTAGAAAAAATTGTAGTTTCGGTTCAAGGCTACAATACAGCGATTATTAAATGTTGCACAATTTTTTAAAGAGAATTACCGATTTCCTACAAATGGTTTTTTAATATTACAAGCTTTTTACTTTTGCTGTGTTTAAATTTAAAGTTTTAACAAAAAAAAAAAAACATTTCAGGACGGGCCACTAGATCATTGGCGATGCAACTCAAACAGATTCCGAAATTTACGCACATGTTGGATGCTGAACCATCCCGGACAGGCAGCGCGCCTCAGCAAAATTGCAAAGCCGTATTTATGTGACATCCGTGACCGATGGACCGACAGCAGGCCAAGACGGATACAGAAACGCTCGATAAACCAATGTACAGGTGGCCTCACCAAGAAATTGATCATACGTGCAAGAGAAGTAAGAAACCCGTCAGTAATGAGGGAACTTGTACATGACCCAAGTAAGCTTTCAAACTATTTTTTCTTAAATTAAAACCACAATAGAAAGGAAGAAAGCCGGACTTTTAAAATGCTTTATCTGATGAATGATTTCTCACTTTTAATTTTAGTTTATTTTTAATTATTTCGGTATAAATGTACAGAGAGTGGGATCTGTAGTACGTTTCCCAACCTTAATTCACACCCTGTTAAAAATAAATACAAAGTTTCGTTAACCGATACAAAACAAACAAACCACATGCCAAAGGTTATAACAACATAAAGTAAAACAAACAAGCCAATTTAAGCAAAGGAGAACAATTAATGCCAAATTAAATTATTTGAGGCTTTCTTTTGAATGATTTAAGATTTACACACAGATTTATTGTACTGTGTCAGCCAGAGCAATAAATTGGTCAATAGTAAAAAAAAACTCTTCAGGAGAAAACTTTTTTGTGCCAGTCCTCATGCAAATTTTTAAAGTCAAATGTGAAAGCAAATTTAGCGGTTTTAGACCAAACCCAACATTCAATGAATATATCAATATTTATAAACACTTCTCGCCAGTCTGTTTACATGTGGATAGGGAGTTTCTATGCAAGCGCATGCCCAAGGCACTTAACGGGACTGTAGTGAAGATAGAATATTTGTTTAATGAGCATATTTGTATATAAATAGAAATTACAAATTCAATGAAGATTTCTAATAGAAAATAGATCTCTTTATCAATTAGTGTGTTTGATTAAATATAAATGACTTGTAATTGGCGGACATGGGAGCCATATGACATCAGTGATGCTATTTAATAACGGTGACATCTCACGTGTTTTGACTGATAAACATGGGAATTTGGTTTCGATTTCAAAACGTGCTATCTGTACTACAGATCACTATTTTGTCTTGATCCCGATATGAAATTACTACACTCAAAACCTGAAATTTGTTATACGATCCAGAAATTCCTTATACTTATATCCTTAAACTAGACTACCACTTAGAAAACCTAAACTCCTTATTTGAGCCAGAAATTCCTTATACTTATATCCTTATACTGGATTATCATAAATAAAGTCAGACATTAATTATACTTAAATCCTTATACGAGATTACCATACAAAAAGTCAGAAATTTATTATACTTATTTATATCCTTATACTAGATTATCATAAATAAAGTCAGAAATTAATAATACTTAAATCCTTATACGAGATAACCATACATAAAAGCAGAAAATAATTATACTTATATCCTTATACAAGATTACCACTCACAAAACCTAAAATTTTGAAAACTCCACCAACAGGCAACCACTTGTACCAAAGCATGCTGATCGAAAGCTGCAAACCGAATATGCAAGTGAGCGGACTGCGTTGTAGAATGCACGACATTGCATTTAAGGCGGCGGTCTGGCCGTTAGACCCGACTTCCAACAACATTGAAGTAATGGACGTTATGACCAAAGTCTACTGTGCACTAGCTTAAAGAAAGAATACTGTGCCTTTGGGATTGTGTGCAGTTGTGATAAACAATGTTTGTGAGGGTACTTTTATTTATTCAATTTTGTTTTTATCGTTCGCAGTGTTTAAAAATTAAATAAAAAACTGTTTCTGGATGTTGTGTTACTGAGAATGCCATAAATTTTGTGTTAAATGAACAACCTCAGAACACAACGCTATTGTCAACCTTTATAAACGAGTTCCTTTCCTTTACATGCAACCCTTAGTGTTGATTCACATGTCACCCCAGTATAGAAGTTTAATGTTGGCAGGACTACTTTTGCCTTATTAAAACCCTTTTGTAATTAGGTAACAGTAGACCCAAGTTTTTGTTTTTCAGAACCTATAATGCAACAATTTTGTTTTTTATGGCAATTATCCAACTGCAATATTCAAGAGATGACATATAAACAAATAATCGTAACCACATTTTTCAGGAGGTTTTAAGGAAACACACAAATAGGGATGCACAAACTAGAATA
>CH003263.1:1752249-1775285 GCA_000149265.1 Ciona savignyi
TGATGTAGATGAAAAAATAAGCAGTATGCCAAGTTCAGTTGCTCAACTCTCTGATACATTTGAAAAAAGCAGTTTTATACCTACTCAAATTGATCAATCCTCTGATACAGATGAAGAAACCAGCAGTATGCCAAGTAAAATTGCCATATCATCTGATACAATTGCAGAAACAAATGGAATACCCTAGTCAAATTACTAAATCACCAGTTAACGTTTTCTTGCTTGCTATAATGCGTAGGCCTATTCATTTTATCAGATGTTTAAAATAGTTCATGTAAATACCTTATACTTATACCTATATATGATATACCAATTTTCTTCAAAAGTATGAGCTATTGTAGTATCAGTTTTTTTAGAGATTCATTGTTATCTTAATTTAAAAAAAATAGTTCTCATTACTTGTTGGTTTTGTGTTTATTTAACTTGCCCTCTTTAAGGAATTATAAAGTTAAGGCTATTTTTCACCAATGTGCCTTTTTAATCTTTATTTTGTATTCGAATTAAGACCTATCGTTATTTTTTATCACTGTAACCCTGCTGAGACCTAGTGTCATTTTTTATCACTGTAATTTTGATGCTTTTATCACGATTTGTATTATTTTATTGATGATTCACAAAAAATATTGGCAAATTATCTTGCACAAGCATAAGACAATTCGTAAAACGGTATGAAATAAAATTATGTATTAAAACCGAAAACTTTCCAACAGTAAAAATACCTGATACCACATTCTGTACAGGATCGGTCGGTCTGCTTTCAATGACGACAAATCTTTTTTTATATTTTTTTGACTGCAGAGGATGCCATACAGTTGAAAAAGATGGTATTGGTTTCCCCAAAAAGATTTTTATCATTAAAAGTAGGCCGATATCGAATAGTTTTTGGTATCAGGTATTGTCATCAAAAAAAGGAAAATTTCTGTTGTATATCCGAGCTACCACTTTAAAAAATGCTGGGACGCCTTCGCATAATAGATACGCTTTCGGTATGGAGAAACGCATTGCGGTATTATATGCCATACTTCTTTAGAGGTCTATATAGTATATACAGTAACAATATAAGTGTAACGAATCGACTTATGGGATTGATAGGCTAACCTTTTCAGCTCGACTGTTTTGTTGTAACTAACTAACTACATGCACTTTCCAACATAGAAAAACACGTAATCAATAAAATAAACCAATCAAAAAGTGACAAATAAACGGGAATCGCCTCTACATTAATCTTGCATAATTATATAAAAATAGGCCTATCCAATCCTGTAAAAAAAACGTAGGTTTCGGTTAGGTTAATCAAATTATTTAAGACCGGTATAGATCTAACAAGACTTTAAGTAGCGGTGATTTGATTAATAATCATTCTGTATAACTAAATTTTTAAACAACAATAAATCATCGGACTGTTAAATCTGAAAATTTAAATTGTGCGAAATGCGTGAACTCTGCAGTTTAGAAACAATTTTCACTTTATATTTTGATTTTATAGCAATATCTGTGGGTCAGAGGTTTCTCGACGCATCTAACTGACAGGGACCAGGTCCCAGGATCCGCTGCCGTCTATACATGATACATAAATCTCCGATTCCATATGTACACACTACACACATGGCGTGGAGTTAAACTTGACTGGCAGTGGAACCTGCAATAAATAGAAAAACCAGAAAGCTGCTCTCGTAGATGTATTCTTTATTAAGTTGTGTTTATCTCTGTGTGTGTAATCGCACGAAGCTTTATAAAGTAAATAACGACGTAGATGGAAAACAACTGCTTCAAGTGTCAATGACGTCATGTGGTGATAAGTATCAATGACGTCATAAGGGATGACAGAATGAACACAGCCGACGTGGATTAGCTGAAATTTGCGAATATGGTATCAAAATTGCAACATATTCAAAATCTATAAGTTTACTTCATGGGTCGGCAACCTTTGGAATGCAGTGTGACAGTTTATGAATATTATCATAATAATAATAGCAACTTCGCGTGCCAACGAATAACGAATCCAAAATCTGTCGTCCAGGATTCTTTGAAAGATCTGTCGTCCAATTTTAGTCTCTTAAAAGAGACCAATATGCTAATTTTGTAAAGTTTAGAGGTTGTTTAAAAAACAATTTAAAAAGGCGATAATCAGGCAAATATTTACCTATTCAAACATCTTAGTTAGACCAAACATTCAGCAATAACAGTAGGAATAACTAGCAATGCTGCAACTGTTCAATAGTCAGTATTGTTAAAAAAAACAATATCCGATAATTAAGCCTGTTGATTTACATGCTTTGCGATTTTGAAGACTGTTGACTTTGTGCAGCGTAGAGAATTTGAGTTTGCACATGCATATATTATAGTTTTTGCGTGTGTGTGAAACCACGCTCGTGGCCGGGGTTGCCGTCCTCTGATTTACCCTTTTTATGTTGAGCTGGCGATTTCACAAGAAGATCCGCGCGTCTGCATTCTTCGATCAAAGTAGATTCAACCCTTGAGCAGGGTATTAAGCAGACATTAAGGGTGGTATGCAGAAACCTCGCTTAAGCTTAACCCGGGATTAAGGGCGGGCCTTTATTTGGTATGCAGAAAGCTCGATTAAGGCTGATCTCGGGTTAAATGAACAAAGTGTTTTTAGGAGTGTTATAATCAACACGTTGCAATAGCAATTAAAAACCATTTTAAAAACAAATGTTTTTTTTAAAAAATAAACTTTTAAATCACCATCTATTGATCTTTGTGCTTAGTATTTTATGACAATTTTGTAATAAATGATACCACAACTTCACAACACATAAAATGTATACTTTTGTTATTAAATTTGATACGATTTGTATTAAACCAGAAAGTTGAGTGACGTACAACACGAAAACCCCCAAAACTGTCAAAAGTAACTGCTGTTAAATCTAGTAATTACAGGGTTCTATGAGGCTACATACACTGAACAACATTAATAAAACACAGAACCCATAGTAGATGATGCATTTAAATACACACACATTACATAGTTCAATTTTGGCTAGCATGCCCATTGCACTGTCCTTAATTTGATAATATATTTGTAATGCCAGCAGCGATAGTGTGTTAAGCATTTGTTAGTGCCTCTTTGACTTGCTTGAATACCATGGAACCAATAACCATCTTATCGCAATTGACAATAAGCTTTGCTTCACCACTCTCACTTAAATCAATGGAAAGTAGCAAGACTGATCCACCATGAGCGGTTTTTCCAGCATACCTGAAATACATAGTCTCTTATAGGATAGGATATTTATGTTTACCCCCAGGAGTCGGAAACCAAGGGGGTTAACACATGGGCAATCGTCACATCATCTCGCGCCCACTGTCGGGTTACCAGAGCTATTGCAGTGTGTTGTTTATGATTCACACGTTTCTTCAATTTAAAAGAACTAATTAACCCGCTGGGTTCAGGCAATGTACGTTAAGTGTCTTGCTCAAGGACACAACCAACAAGCTAAAGATCAGTTTCGAACCTGCAACCTTTCGGTTAAAAGGTGATGTGCTAAACCACTAGACTAATATGTTGAACGAACATGAATATATTAACGTAGATAGAATTCGAAAACTCTTTTAATTATGTTAATAATATGTAAAGGCAGGTAGGTGTTTTAAGATACAGCAGGTAAACAGTCATGATACCCAATGGTATTACTTTTTAAATCATGCTACATAGTCTGAGTTAGTAAGAACATTAGTTTTTAGCTGAAAGGTTGTAGGATCGTAACTACCCCCTAGTTAAGTGGTTGGGTCCTTATGTAAGGCATTTAGCGGACACTACTTAAAAAGGACATTCTGTAGCAGAATTTTGTTAACCCATTAAACTACCATGGTTCTGATAAGCTACCAACTGACCACTGGTTGTCATAATATTTTAGGTGAATTTTAATGCACAGAGTAATTTGTATTGCCTTGTCAATGTGATTAATTAAATGACATTAATACGAGGAGTATGAATAAAGAATGGACCATTTAATCCTGCATTCCATATCAGTGTAGATTTTAATACTAATGTAAAAACAGTACATATACCAACCGGTGTATATTGCTCTGTGTGGAGGGGACGATACACACGTTGACTATTTCCATTACTTTCTTATTGATGGAGGATTGAATGGTTTCCGGTACATTTACCTTGCCTTTGTTTTCATTCATGCCACTCAAGATGCCTTAAAATATCAGAATATTTAAATGAAGGGTCAAAAACCCTAGTTTGCCCTACTAGTATGGACAGAACATTCTGTTTGATGACATTGTATAAAAATAATCAGATGACCCTACACATTGCCAGCCACTGTAACTATGTAAAGTAAGATAGTTACAGTGGCTGTGTATGCTTATATTTATAAAACGATTTATTTAAAAATTTAATTTACCTTTACAACAACATACTATTAACACACTACAACTTATACTCGTTACCTTGCTGATTAAGGAATTCAGTTTGGGCCATGGACACCGGCTTCACCAATTCACCGACCGGGATTTTAACACTCACATTGAATTTTCTTGACTTGGTACTAGGAAAAAAAGGATTCAATTCACATTTAAAACTTGAAATTTTGTTATGTTGTGCGCTATTAGTACAGCATATGGTATGTACTGTAAACAGTAGCTCTTTTGATATGACATAATTGTATTTGTGTGGGAAAGGTTAAAATGTTAGTATTTAAACCATTAAACAGAGTACATTGTGCTCTGGTATTTACAGCAGCTACACTTTTTTTTATACCATTTCCCTTTTTACTTTTACCCCAACATATTTGAACATTACTAGAATAAAACAAAAAATCGAAGTGAGTTGCCTATGAACATACAACCACAAATGGTAGGGTGCAAAGGAAAAATCTACACCCTCACTCTAAATGGTTCTGCCCAAAATCCTTCTTCAAATTAACTTCGTATTACCAAGTGAACAATACCCACCAGATGTCAAATACAAGCGGCTGGGTCGTGTCACAGAAGTCAATTCCCATGGTTGAGGTTTTGCTTGAGCCTGGTTCAATCGCATCTGTGGTGAAAGGGGCGGGGAAACAGGGTTATTTTCTTTAGCAGAATTTACTTCATTCTAAGACCATTTAACACAGGGTTTATTAAACTGATATTTACACATGAAAATTATTAGTCCTGGTCTAGTATTTATTTGTCATTTTCTTACATCTACTCTTGGTCATCGATTGGTTAAAAGATAAAGTGCAATAAAATTTAAACTTGAATATTGTATATATAAGAAAATGTTGTCAGAAAGTGTTCTTATAATTTATTAAATCAAGAAAAAAGAACAAGATACAAGTCTAACAATATTTTGACTATGAAATAAAAATTAAAAGTTTGAAACTAACCAATCTCAGCGAAATCATGGACTTTCAGACCAGCTTGCAATTTCTGAAATTGATCAAAATTTAATTCATGACATAATTCCGTACGAAACAAACAAACATCATACACAGCGATAGATAATCAAAGCTCACATAGTTTTACAAAAGCACATCTAAAGCTGACATTATGACAAAAGCAACTTTCACACAATAATCAAAACCCCTTTTATATCTGCCTAACTGTTTTAAGTGGCGAGGACCATAAGATAGATAAAATGCAAGCATACAATTCTTCAATTTCTCTATTTTTAAAAACAATTTTTAAACATCCCAATAATAATATTTGCATGATTTAGGTAATCAATAATCATATTAGCATTTAGCTGTCATGTTCAGTAGTACAAAAAATGTGTCCAAAAAGTGATAATGCAGCTATTTGCCCACCTTTGTGCTATTTATTAGGTGTATTAAGTCCATACATTATGTCAATTACATGTAAAGGAAACTCCACAGGCGTAACTGATTCATTCTAACACAGATTTCTCCATAAGAACTGCTAACAATATATATTCTTACATTTGTGTGATGCAATGTCAGCCTTAACAACAATACACAACACCAAAGCGTTTAGTACTCACGTTAAAGTACTATAAGATAGAAAGAAAATAATTACCATTGACTTTAAAATGTGGATTTTTCAGAAAGTACTGGTAACTTAATCAGATTACTAATCAAGGATTCTGCAATTTTGTCTTAAAAAGGTTGATATAAACAATGAAATAGCATATCAGCCTACCTTTTCTCCTATATGGATATTCTGAATAGGAGAATCGCTGCTGTTCGTGAATTCTAGTTCGACAGTGATCATAGTATCGCTGTATATGCATGGCGAGCGTGGGTATCTGAAATGTGGATCGAAATGCTATCTTGTGTAGAAGCATGGCAAACTGCAGGTTTGTTAAAAAACTTGTTTGTCTAACTATGAATAAAGTTAAGTTTGTGAATGTCTTAGGAAAGAGGAAAAAGTCTCCAACACCTTTAAGACCTTTACATTCACCATTAAATCACATGGTTGCGTGCCAAGTGCATCTATATTTGTCTGAAAATATAGGTATATTCACCCACCTATATTTAGCGGATAATCCACCCCCAGTAACTCGGTGCAATAACTCGTACGATTTTCCACTAGATGTCCCCGCCATCTCAACATGGTTTGCGCCCCCCAGTGACAAACCCTGCAGATCGGACGCCAACATTGGGGTAAGAAGACTCGTCGAGCTCTTTGAGGGTGAAACGGAGGGTGGAGAGACTGTGTGAGAAAAATTTAGTAGGGTGTTGGTATTTTCAGATTATGATTGGCAAATCACAATAATGGTGGAGACACTGTATCTAGGTGGTTCGCTGAAAACCTTTTTTAAAAAAAAGGTTTTAAATCCGAAAATGTTTGAAGAAAAACTTGAGCATTCATAAAAAACACAACAAAAAATTGCTTTTAAAATCACCAGTAGTACTACATTTCTGGTTACAAAAAGTAAACAATCACCTGATTAGATTATAAATAATTATTTAGTCAAGAACTATTTAAAAAACAACTTTTATTTATTTCTGTGAAGTAACCATCTATAAAAAAAAAACTAGGGAGTGATTTGCACCAAAAGGGTTAAACTTTTTTTTAATTAATTCCAAAAAATAAAATTCTTACAATCGTCAAGGTCCAAGAGGTTGACGGTTTCCTTCTTTCTTTTTGTTTGCCTCTTCGGTGGAGGTTTTACTTCTTCCTCTGAACTCTCTTCTTCCGATGATGATGACCCACTTTCTCCGGAACTTTCCTCCGAATCTGGGAAGAAGGGAGTGGAAGGGTGAATAATAATAAATAATCCAAACCACGTCGGCATAACCTTGACATTTTGAAAGTCCAGCAGTACAACATCATATCAAAATATGCATCTTGTTATGGTTATGGTGCTTGATTTTATGTTTACATCATTACGTTTGAGCCATTTTAAGCAGAATTTTAGCTTATATTTCCTGTGTTTTAATGCAAGGTGCAGTTTGTTTGTATGTTTGACAAAATGCAGACTGGTTATTACATATTACCAAAAATAATCTGACTGAAGGGCAGGACCATAGTAATCTTAATATTTATAAATAATATGACATCATCCATGTATGCACTGACAATTCCCAGACTGATGCGGTAAAATATCTGATTGTATACATATGATGTCATGAAATGCCTATTGTATGACGTAAGACACCGCTCCAAATAAGGAAGGCTGTACAATCAATTTACGTTTGAGGTGTGGTGTGGGTTTAACATAAATATTTGCATGTATTTAAATTAGACTGTTTTTGTTGGCATTACAATTTACATGCTCTTTATAGCGGTAAAAATGATCTAACCATTTGCTTACAGTTAAAGGATCAAATATACAATGTAATTTAAATGCAAATTTAGCCAGCTTTTGTGGTCATAGGAATTAAAACCTGAACCAGATCCAAGTTTTAAAAGGTGACAAAGATCAATATCAAACAATGCTCTATGCAAACCAACAAAATGAAACAAAATTTGCATTTTAAACTGCCTAATTACTGGTACCATGCCTTTTTTTCGAGAAAATGAAGATAAACCTAAAAATATCCAAATGTACTTATTGATTATTTGCATAATGCATACTTATTAGCCAGTAATTCAAACCACTTGACAATGGAGAAGTTGTTTTAATTAAAATGTAAAAGATCATCCTGATTATCAAGGTTAGACTTTGCATATATTAAAATGACCACTTGTAATCTAATTATCGAAACAAAGTACCAAGTAGCATCTGTAAATGCTTCAAAAATTATTTTAAAATAGATTTTCGATCGTTGTCAAAAAAGTGGTCAAGTTCTCATTCCTGAGCTAAATAAAGTCATTATAATTACCTAATATGCCACAAACTCTGTGTTTAACATGCTTTTGCCCACGCAAATGAAAATAGAAAAGAAAATGAACGTGCTGTGGGCACAATTAATTATGAATATCAAGCACAACACTAAAATAATAAGGTACTTTTGTCACTGCAGCATTGAGAAATCTAACAAAATTTCATTTTAGAAAACGTTTTTGCTTTAATATTTCTAAATACCTAAAAAATATTAACACCTTATTCTTTCTGTATGTACACACTCCAGTGCCAAGCTACGACTATGTGAAAAAATCATTTAATCATATAGATTTCTTGTTTATCTATGGAATTTTATATTTTTTAAAAATTGCATTAAAATTCACTGGATGTATTCATTTTTACTATACAATATAAAAAAATCAAATTCAACTGCTTGTAACATTTGAAACATTAAAACAAATTTAAAACAATACCAAAAATACTGGTCATGCACATGTAAAAAACATAAGTGAAGTTACATAAACTTAACATTAAAAGTATTTACAATTATGCTTATGTTCACAACCTAGCGTTGTGTATCCAGATTTATTTGTTTGGCCAGTTGAATAAGCCATCATTAGTGGATGTTTAATAAAATGAAATTTATTATCACTTGAGACTGCTATTAAAGTTAATCTGTGTTTCCAAAAATAGTCATGTTATAAATCTAATGCTGTAAAGCAGTTTAAAAAGAATGACCAGTTATTTTTTTGTAGTAATATGACCACATTAGCATGCATTTAGTAATTGCATACACAGCATATAGTTTAGTTTATACAAGCTTCGAAAATGAAATAAAGGGACTATGAAAATTTTGGGATAAACATTCCATAACATCACAAAGTGAGAGTACTATTTTGGCTTTGTCCATTAGTCCAGACATTACAATTCCAAGCACAATGCTGCAAAGAATTCATAAATCTAAAAGTTAACAATTGTTCTGGTATGCTTATGGTCCAAAACAGGATAAAAATATCTCTAAGCAAAATAGGATTAGAAACAAAACAGAAACGGGACCTACCACTGTCGGATGCTGCAGCAAGTGCGGGGGTCACTGTCTTCTTCTTCACCTTATCGGAGTCGCTGACTCTCGAGTCCGGACCCTCGGTCTCGTCACTTCCACTTTCGCTCTCGCTGTACGAGGAATCACCCGAATCCGACTCTGTTGTTCATCATATTTTTACTTGTTTTTTTACTATGTTTTTTAAAAAGTTTCTTATTACTTTTTTAGTTTGGAATAAGAACATAGTATGATTACAAATTTTAATAAGATATTTTAACAGTTTTAACTTACATTTTGAATTTAGTATATAAAAGGAACAATTACAAATTCTGATCTGCCACTCGCAGCTGGTATGACACTGGTCCTATAAGCTTTCTCATGGGTGAATGCTTACACTACATCTTGTTATATAAAAATAAAAACACAAAGCAGATCCTACCGGAGTCCTCGCTCCCAGATGAAGAACTTCCACTTTCGCTCTCTTCAGATGAGTCTTCATCGGAGTAAAACGACTTCTTCTTGGGTGGTTTACTACGGGCAGTGCGACCCGGTCTCCTTCTATCTGTCGTCACCGGCTCGACAACCTGTGGATGGTTGGTGGGGGTGACACAAATGTTGGTTCAGAGATATTGTTGTTTGTCAATGTTTTTAAGTTCTGCACCCTACAGTTAATTAACACTCCTACTAGAACTACTACAAGATTTTTCTATCTGCGAAATTTCCCATAGTCTTTCTGTTGTTTTTAATGTTCGTATAAAGTTTGATTACCATTTTTTCAGATGTTATATGCAATTTTTTAATTGATTACCATTTTTTTAAATGTTATATCCATTTTTCATTTTTTTACTGGTATCGTCAGAAAATAGCTTTCCATGTGAGTTTAATGTTATGTTCAAAGACTCACCTCCACAGTACGGACGGAAGGGTCAGGCTGGGTTTCTGGGAAATCTGGAAGTTTCTGGTAGCCGTTTGCCTCTGCGTTGATGGCATGGGAGAGTGAGCCTAGCTGGTAGGCATCTCTACCTATTTGTGGGATGATATGGTGAAAAATGTGAGAAACGAGATCAATTATGAAAAACGGTGATATTCTATCAATCAGACTGGAATAAGCTGATTAGCCTCGCGTCTGGGTATTGATAGAGATTACGGAACTGGCTACCGATCAAATATTTGGCACCAGTTTATTTTTTGTCAATCAGATCACCAGAATTTATACTGACATAATTATGGTATGAACGTCAAAAACTATAATTTGTCAGCTAAATCATTTATAAGGAACGCAGTACCTTTCAAACTTAGCCATAGAAAAGTGTAATATTAACGCAATTCCACTGATTTCCAATTTAAAGTGCTTTCAAAACTAGGAGTTGTTTAAAATGAAATTAGAATGTTTCAAAAAACCACAAACATAACTGTGCATTACGCATTACATAGGACACTACCTTTGAATGGGGATTCCAGCACTGGGGCAGGTTTGGGTGCGAGAAGTATTTTCTTGGCATGTTTGTGGATTTGGCCGTTGGCAAGCTCCGACGATGGCATAATGAGGTGGCGGATAAAACGGGATCGATCGCGGATGTCGTAACTCTGGTCGTACTTGCCGAGTTGAAGCACGTACTGCGCCAGAAGTTTTGTCTGGAAATTGGGGTTGGGTGGGTGGAAGGTAGAGAAATCAAATATTGTATTCACCATCATTTTATCCTGCAGTTACAGTACTTATTTCTAACTAAAGATATGCTATGAAACTAACATTGCAAAGAAGTTTAAAAACAATGTCCGATTTAGGTTTGGTGGTTAGAAAGATAGAGAAACATCTCAAAAATTGTAGCAGTAGATTTTAAAACAAATATTAAAAATTACTGCTCTTATTAATTATATACACAGCAATATAATTGATTATCGGTGCAAAAAATTAAATGTATTTCTACCTTTAATAGAAATGTTTGCAAGAATAAAGACTGTAGATCGAACAGAAATGTTTAAGATTTAATTATCGGCAACATTTAAAAATTGGAAGATGTTTATAAATATATCACAAGTAAGCGCCATTAATTTGGATATTCATAAACTTTTGAATTCAAACTCGATACAACAATGTATACCAATAAGCAAGTAATTTGTTCAGGTTTCATTGCTTTCAGTTGAGTCACAGGTTCATTATGACAAGTGCAGCATACCTGTCTCTGGTTCGTGATGAAGAGCTTAGCAGCGAGGTTAATGATCTGCAGTTTGACAATGTTTTCCTGCGAGGGAAAGTGCTTGACAGCTTTGCGCAGCACGTCGGGTGCGATCTTCGGCACAAACTCGCTGTATTCACCGATCAGCCACAGAATGCTAGCTTTCGCCATTGGGACCTTTAATAGAGTGTTTTTTACAACTACTACAACATAAATACTTTGGAAACCAAAGTGGTTACAAAAAGATCCGAAAGTAGGTATAAAAGCGAAACAATAAAAAAAAAGCTTTTTAACAAAAAAATATAAGTATTCAATTAAAAGTAACCACTATGACTTAATCTTTCAGATTAGCACAAATTTACACTAGTTTGCCTTAGAATCCTAGGTGGTAAACTTTTAAACCCACCTGAATATTGTCCACAAGTCGAGCCATATGCTTTATGATGTCACAATGCTGAGATGGATTCATTTGCAGCAGTTTCTTTATGACGACAATGCTCTCAGCCACAACCGCCTCTGTGAGAATAAAAATTTAAAAAATAAAAATTAAAAATTCTCTGTGTAATGGAGAGCATTTTATGCAAAAAAAAGCTAAAAACTTTTAAAAAAAATTGAAGAAATAGTATGAACTGCATTGCTTTTTGTACAGAACTGTCATATTCAATTAGCAATTTTATTGTGCTTTTTCGAACAAAACGGTTATGTTTATTTTTCTTTTCAAAATTAATAAATATTTTATTACTTAAATTTTAAATTGAATTAAGACAAAAATTTGTTAAGAAATGCCTTGGGCCGGTGCAAATATATCTTAGATTAAACAGAATAACGACGATAGTGCTCTACATCATATGTGCGTATGTAAATCTTGATGATACCCATCAGACAAATTATATTATCCATTAAGTTCCACACCTAAGTAATTATTGGCCTCATTCCGAAATAAATATTAAATTATATTGCCGATTGACTTTCCCACAGCATAAATCATATAAGGTTTAATTAAAATTCCCTAATTAATAGATACACTAATTACCTGGGCAATATTATAGAAGGTAGTATATTAAAGTAGTTAAGGGAGGGTAGCAGGAGTGTAATATCTTAAATTTTATTAATTCATTGATCATAATATCTAAACCTACAAATTTGGTTTTAATCGTTTAGTTTATCAAAACTTGGAAGAATCGTTTAATATAACAAATTAGCATTTAATTTTTTTAATCATTTAAAATTGTAAAGTGAAATTTCTGATAGAGTCCAATTGGTATGTTACAGGACAGTTGTGTAGATAGACGACTGTCAATTAAGGATTATATCTTTAAAATTGGACCTCACACATTGCTATTGCACATTTGGCATTGCAGCAACTCTGAAGAGTAAACCTTCTTTACACTTTCAGTTACTAGATTTTGCAGTTTTGTTTTCAAAATATGAAAATTAAAGCATACTAATTTATTTATGATAAACATAAGGAGGCTGCATAAAGATTTTTAAACATTGCCACAACAATGAAAATACTTGTAACATACCATCTCGATTGGAGAGAAGACTGACCAGACCCGCCAAGCAAGTATCGGTGACCTCTTCAATGTTGGTTGCACAGCGAGCTATAGCTTGTATCGTGTGCGCCACAAATTGCTTGTCCGAACTTCTAACGTAGGTCTGGAATAACCAAAGTAAAATCGAACTTAAGGATGAGGAAATCTTATACAAAATCATTTATTTTAGATGGCAATTTGCAATTGAAAATGTGAAAAATATTGCGAAAAAGTAAAAATATGTATTAAAAAATATGTGTCATCTTATTAAGATTTTATGCATTTTGATTTTCCCAATTTAATTTAAAATGTATGGCCAACTCTTGTTCTAAAACAAAGATTTGTTTTACTCTTTAAATATAAACCTAAATTTACTCTGACCATAACCCCACCAACGTCTTTTTCAATATACACAATTATTAAAATAAAAAAATAGTGCAATCTAAACAATTTGATCGCGATAAAATAGAGTTTACCTGAAATTCTCTTAGAATGATTGAAATATTGGATTCGGTAGCAAGATTGGTGAGTACTTCAAGCTTCATCACTCGAATATGGGTGGGGTCAGTTGATCGAACATAGAAGCTCTTTAGGAAAGCCTCAAAAATACCCTGGTGATAAAAAATGCAGATGTAAAATTAAGGACACGAAAATTTATTGTCAAAATTTTTAGTTAAAAATTTATATTTGCAAAATTTACATGATTTTAAATGACCGAAATCCTAATTTGAAAATAGGGATTATTTTGCAAAGATATTAGCTTGACAAAATGTCAGATGTTAGTCCTTACCAGGTACGGAACAGTTTCAACAGATTCAATGGAAATGTAGAGGGATCATTAATTTTGAGTTAATATCCTCAGTTTACGGGGCTATGTGATTATGACTTCTTTCGTTGAAAATTAATAGCTGGGCATGACTTAATTGCGGGCAGAGTAATAGCTAATGATCCCTTATTACAAGACTTCCCAGCGTAGATGTGGTATTACAATCGGAACCCGACTCTCCCGCATTAAAACATCCCACTCTTATAAACAGAAGCTAGTAAGTTGGTTAGAAGCTTGGGCGCAAAGTTTTACTGATTCATCAGCAAGGGTAGTGATCAGAAGACATCGCAAGAAGAAGATTCAAGAACCAACCCAGCTATATAGTCATAGAGATAGGAGACTGAGCCATGGAGGTAAGATGGACAAAGCTGAGGTGAAAATGCTTGCTTTCGAGATTTTTCATTATAAGCTGTGGTAAAAGTGTTTGCATTTAAGATTTTAGTA
The DNA here is from genome assembly GCA_000149265.1 of Ciona savignyi. Lineage (NCBI taxonomy): Eukaryota > Metazoa > Chordata > Ascidiacea > Phlebobranchia > Cionidae > Ciona > Ciona savignyi. The sequence goes on from CH003263.1 coordinate 1,766,480, forward strand.
TTTTGAAGGTTCAAGGAAATAAAGCTGTCTTTGTTGATAAAGCTTTCTTTTTAATGGTGACGCTTAAAGCTGTAGCATATTAGTAACTCAAAATGTATGGCCAACTCTTGTCCTAAATGATTTGTTTTATTCCTTAAAGTTAAAAACCTAATTTTAATTAAATCTTTTAACGTTTTTTATTTATTTTTACTTTCATAACCAGATTACGATCTGGTTGCTTGCTGTTTGGCTTCCCTGGCAAGCTGACGGTCTGGTGTACTCGTCTTTGTCTGCAGATGACTATGCAGCAAAGATATTCACACAGAGCGACAGAATTGTGGTGAGTAATATAAATTCCCACCTTGGAACTTGGAAAGTCACTAGTTGGGGGTGTTGAAAATTATTGCACTATAATTGAGCAAAGCATTGTGTTATTTATGGACTTGAATATCGAGATATTTTCAATTATAACAATGCAATTTTAATGCCCACAATCTTGATTCTATTTAACAAAGCTTGTACAACTTATGAGGTATAATATGGCATTCAATTTACAAGGCAGACCAATTATGAATTAGATTGACAAAAAACAAACATCGTATTATGTTTAAACTCGCAGAATGAAACAGAAGTGTTGGATCTAACGAATTGCCAATCAAAATACCCATCCTTGAAGTCTTGCTATCTTGCTACACAAAACCCAACTGAATTAAGGAGTCTATCGAGTAATTATCTATCCCCTGCTTACCACGGACAGAGGGCTAAGGTCCAGGAGATAACCCAAGCAACGTTGGTGCCGTCCCGCTACCTTCCACAGCTCTATACTTCACAAAGTATGCTGGAGTGATATATTTTAAATATGTAAAGTCAATATTTAGTGAACTTGTGTAGTTGATAATTAAAGTTGGCAGGGGTAAAAGGTAAAAGTTTAATAAACATGTTTATCGTGAGTTACGATTTAAAACTAAACCATTATAACATTTCGAACATGTCTGTTGCTTCAACAAAATTTTACCATCTTGACAAAGTATCAATGACAAATTAAAAATAAGATAAATTGTGCATACATTTAAGGACAGCCTAATGAATTGCACAGTACTTAAATGAAACTTTAAGTGAAAATAAATTTGAATTCCGGACATAATTGCAGTCATATTCAGAAGAAAAGCAAATAAAGATGCTCAATTTTTGTTCAACTTAATTTTGAACGTAATTCAGGTTATAGGCAATTAAATGACTTGCAGATTACACCTAAATTAATCACGAAATGAAGCTTGATGACTCTAAAATGAAGTTATATTTATTACTTTTTCTAATCTAATCTAAGTGCACTTTCTGACTGCCCATCACCTTGTCATTATGAGAAAAAATTAAAGTGATTTTATGCAATCATCAGCTGCTGTGAAGAAGCGAAGGAGACGAAGATATTTGGAGGAGAATGCTGGGCACAGTAGAAGCAAGCGTGCGTGGGCATGGGCTGGTAACCCATGCACAGCCGGTTTATCCAAGAAGAGCACCTTTTTATACGCAGTTGACAGTGAGACTGGATTAGCAGTGGAACTCTTGCAGGATCCAGGTTCGAAAGTGGTTTAAACAGGATTTTTGATAAAGTGTTGGTATGTGAGGCATACTTTTTGACTAGATTTGTTGAAGCATTTGTAGATAAACTAGGTGTATAACAATACTGTGAAGGAAATTATGGATTTTAAAGTTAGTTTATTCATTCTGCTTTGACTGTACGAATCAGTAAAATAATTCTGATTTGATTAAATAACCAAACTCACTGTATACCAACAAATACTGTGTGTGAATTAATTTTCTATTCCAATTTGCAATTTTTTAGTAAGTGGCATAATTTGTTTCAGATTCTCATCTTTACCAAACGTTCTTCACGTTTGAATGTCAACGCCCAACTTTTCTAAGCTTCCTTTGCGAGATACAATACGTCGAATTCATGGCGGCTGTGTTTACCGGCTCTGAGTTCGAGGTGGCTGTGCGGCAAGTCAAAGTGCCAACACACTGTGCTCTGAGCTTTGGATGGCCCAACCAATTGCTGTTTCAATAAATAGACATTTAAATCGTAAAAATCTAAATGATGACCTAACTACTAAATTGCAATCTTTTGATGAAAGGCTTGGGCCTTGAATGAATAGATTTGAAATTATTTTTAATTATTTCTTTTAACCCAATTCTTTATATGCTTTTTTAAATTCTGACGCATTCTTTTAAAATGAAAAAGCTTATAAAATGCAAATTCAATTAGTTTATGAAAAAATTGAACAAATACTGCATGGTAAATATTGTAAAATTGCTATTTTCTTTCTTACTTTTCAAACTAAATCTGATCTTGTAGAAATATCAAATTGAAAATATTTTAAAGAATGTCATAAAAATATCACATTTACAACTATTCATAACCTGTATTGTACTACTAAACATTGTTTTACTTACAGCTGGTTAGAGTCTTAAATAAAATTAGGAATCTGAGCTGATTTAGAGAAATAAAAGCAAAACCATTTTTGTAAAAATGAAGGTAAATTTTTGTGAAGTTAAAGTCTTGAACTGTACACATAAACATACCGGAAATGATTAAAATGCAAACCTTCTATGCACTTCATTAGGAAATTTGCAACAATTCAAACATTTAATTTATTTTGCAGGTGCTGATGCTAATTGCATGTATATGCCTAAGCTTAAAGTATGTTAGCTCTACAACAATCATTTCGGCAATGAGCACGAATGACTACAACCTCAGACTGCAGTACAACTTAAATAAACTCAAAGTAAGGAGATTTTTTCATGGTGATTTATATTGAACAAATAATAACGATTAAACAAAACAGAATGATTAAACAAAGAACCCTGGTGGCAGAAAACATAAATGAAACCCGGGATAGTTCGGGCACCAGAGTCGTGTTTAGGGGTAAGGGGACTATCACCGGGCCAGAAATCTCTGTATGTGTGCACACTTACACAAATCAATACCCGCAAATAAATATTTTAAAAAAATGGAAAATGCAAATTTGCCACCGACAACCGAGATATAAATTTGTACGTATGTTGAGCCTTCTGGAATCTGTTATATTGATCGTAACTGACTTTACTTTTTCCAGCCTGGCTATCTGAATTTGACCAGCTGTATGGGCATGCTGAACCTCAGGTCATGTCAACTCGCTCTTTATGACTCGAGTAAAATCACTGACTTGGCGACCAACTTTATCACAAGATCCCAGAAAACAACATTAGCAAAAAGACGTAAACGAAGATCGGAAGGGAGTCAAATTCGAGAGAAACGAAGAGCGAAATTGAGTCCAATTCGGCGCAAACGAGAAATTCCAGGCAATCCATGTAGAGCAGCTCTGGGCGTGGAGCAGACTGTGCTTTATGCTACGGATTGTGCAACTGGGAGTATAGTGGAGCTGCTGCACGACCCATGTTAGTATTACTTTAGTGTAATATATGAAATTCAACTGAAGTTTACTGACCTTTTTCTCTGTGGACAGTTTTTATCATGAGTCCAGACTAATTTCCATATTTGATAGAAAAAATATCCTAATGTGATATTGATGAGCTTAATTCTCAAAATGGGTGAAGACTGATTATCATATATTAATTCCTCACTAATGCGGTGCATTTTAAACGGCTTTAATGCTGTAATGGAGCTCTCTGACATTAAAAAATTTTAAATATTAATATCCTTTCCCAGTAAACCACGTCTACCAGACATACTTCATCTACGGCTGCGAAATTGTGAGCTGGCTGAGCTTTCTTTGCGAACTTCAAGACATGGAATTCAAAGCAGCAGTCTTCACTGGGGTGAACTATGAGGTTGAAGTACGGAAAGTCTGTTTCCCGACCACCTGTGCACTGAGAGTGAATTGGTTCTAGACGTTTGGACCATGTTACTGACAACGGAAGGCATTCTTTTGACCTCCGACAAAAATATTGAAATAATTATTAAAAAACTGAAAGAGCAAAAGGATATAAATATATATACTGAACTACTTTATGCAAAGAGACCAAGCCAATGTGTTTTATGCTGAAGCAAATTAATGTTTAAACAAAATATAGGAGTAAAATATTGTATTTGATGTGCAAGTATTTGTTATGCTTTTATTATTTTAAAATACTGCCAAATGTAAATAAAATTTCTGTTATAGAATTGTTAAGTTAATTTAATGGAATAAATTAAGTAATTTATCACAAAGGAAACCGTTTCAATATACAATTCCATTAGAACAACAATACAACTGGCATAACGTAAAAAATATTAAGAAATAAAAAAACAAGTTTTACAAGATAGTTGTGCTATGCAGCAGTTTTATATCTGGCCCAATTTACATCTTACATGTATAATTTACATCTTACAACTATACACTCAATGTAATTTCCACTTAAATTAAGGCTTACCAGTAAACTGTTAAGCAACACGCGAGCCCATAATTAACGACAGATTAAATACTTATACCGACAGACAACGCCTACACGATGAGGTCAAATGACATGAAGCACAATTTTCGTACGGAAACGTGCTAATTGGAGATTAAAACTTTTCGATTGCAACATAGAGCTGAGTCAGACGAATTATCAAGTTTTTAAGCTTCGAAATATTGAATCACATCGCGTCTAATTGCCCTTGAAAAGGATTATAAAGTCGTGTAAAGTTTAACGGAAGTCCTCCTATGCCAAGTAGTGAAGATTTGTCATTTTAAACGTTTCTAAAATTAATAAGAATTTGTCAATCATATGCAAAATTATGTTACCTTTTCGTACACAGCTCACAAATTTCAAGTACTTTGTAATTATTACGCAATTCTTCTGTCAGATTATCGGAATTCAGTAGTATTTCAAGCATGGCCTCAGGGACAACAAATTCTGACATAAATTGGGGAGCATGCCAGCCAGAGCAACCAGACTAAACAAGTGCTTGTGTTTGAAGGACTACTATTACTGGAAGCTATGAGAACTTTGTACTGAAAGTTTTATTACGGCTTTCTAGGAGTAGAAATTCTATCACAGCAATCGTTTTTAGTTAAGAACAAAATTGTAATTGCACAAATTAGGTGCAAAAAATTTTATGTGTCTTATTTTCAGTGAAAAATTTGTCAATTTGTCAGTTATTGTGAGCAAAAAAAAATTAATTCAAAATGCACAATCAATTTGTACATCTGCTGCTTTTCGTGGGAATGTGGGACATGGTGCAAAGAGTGCAGGGAAACAGTATTCAGAGACTGGAAAGATACAACAGAACTGATCTCAATCTTTGGACCAGGTTCCCATACAACTTTCAACAAAATAATCAACTGCTACAACTGGTAAGTGTATTTTATAAATTGCAGCATTTAATATGGCTTTAGAAAAATTGTAGTTTCGGTTTAAGGCTACAATACAGCGATTATTAAATGTGGCACAATTTTTTAAAGAGAATTACCAATTTCCTACAAATAGTTTTTTTAATATTACAAGCATTTTACTTTTGCTGTATTTAAATTTAAGGTTTCATTAAAACAAAAAAAACTCAGGATGGTCCACTAGATCGTTGGCGATGCAACTCAAACAGATTTCGAAATTTACGCACATGTTGGATGCTGAACCATCCCGGACAGGCAGCGCGCCTGAGCAAAATTGCAAAGCCGTACTTATGTGACATCCGTGACCGATGGACGACCAGCAGGCCAAGACGAATACAGAAACGCTCAATAAACCAATGCACAGGTGGCCTCACCAAGAAATTGATCATACGTGCAAGAGAAGTAAGAAACCCGTCAGTAATGAGAGAACTCGTACATGACCCAAGTAAGCTTTCAAAATATTTTCCTCAAATTGATAGCACAATAAAAAGGAAGAAAGTCGGACTGTTAAAATGCTTTATCTGATGAATGATTTCTCACTTTTAATTTTAGTTTAATTTGATTATTTTGGTTCAAATGTATAGAGATTGGTATCTGTAGTACATTTCCCATCCTTAATTCACACCCTGTTAGATAAATACAAGCTTCGTTAACCGATACAAAACAAACAAACCACATGCCAAAGGTTATAACAACATAAAGTAAAACAAACAAGTCAATTTAAGCAAAGGAGAACAAATAATGCCAAATTAAATTATTTGAGGCTTTCTTTTGAATGATTTAAGATTTACACACATATTTATTGTACTGTGTCACCCAGAGCAATAAATTGGTCGATAGTAAAAAAAAACTCTTCAGGAGAAAACATTTTTTGTGCCAGTCCTCATGCAAATTTGTATTTTAAAGTCAAATGTGAAAGCAAATTTAGCGGTTTTAGACCAAACCCAACTCTCAATGCATATATCAATATTTATAAACACTCGCCAGTCTGTTTACATGTGGATGGGGAGTTTCTATACAAGCCGCATGCCCAAGGCATTTAACGGGACTGCAGTGAAGACATAGAATATTTGTTTAATGAGCATATTTGTATATAAATAAAAAATTACAAATTAAATGAAGATTTCTTTTAGAAAACAGATCTCTTTATCAATTAGTGTGTTTGATTAAATATAAATGACTTGTAAATGAGGGACATGGGAGCCATATGACATCAGTGATGCTATTTAATAACGGTGACATCTCACGTGTTTTGACTGATAAACATGGGAATTTGGTTTCGATTTCGAAACGTGCTATCTGTACTACAGATCAGTATTTTGTCTTGATCCTTGTATGAAATTACTAGACACAACACCTGAAATTCGTTATACGATCCAGAAATTCCTTATACTTATATCCTTAAACGAGACTACCACTTACAAAACCTAAAAACTCCTTATTTGAGCCAGAAATTCTTTATACTCATATCCTTATACAAGATTACCATACAAAAAGTCAGAAATAAATTATACTTATATCCTTATACTAGATTATCATAAATAAAGTAAGAAATTAATTATACTCATATCCTTATACAAGATTACCATACATAAAGTCAGAAAATAATTATACTTAAATCCTTATACTAGATTATCATAAATAAAGTAAGAAATTAATTACACTCAAATCCTTATAGAAGATTACCATACATAAAGTAAGAAATTAATTATACCTATATCCTTATACGAGATTACCACTCACAAAACCTAAAATTTTGAAAACTCCACCAACAGGCAACCACTTGTACCAAAGCATGCTGATCGAAAGCTGCAAACCGAATATGCAAGTGAGCGGACTGCGTTGCAGGATGCACGACATTGCATTTAAGGCGGCGGTCTGGCCGTTAGACCCGACTTCCAACAACATTGAAGTTATGGACGTTATGACCAAGGTCTACTGTGCACTTGCTTAAGAAAGAATACTTTGCCTTTGGGATTGTGTGCAGTTGTGATAAACAATGTTTGTGAGGGTACTTTTATTTATTCAAATTTGTTTTTATCGTTCGCAGTGTTTAAAAATTAAATAAAAAACCTGTTTCTGGATTTTGTGTTACTGAGAATGCCATAAATTTTGTGTTAAATGAACAACCTCAGAACACAACGCTATTGTCAACCTTTATAAACGAGTTCCTTTCCTTTACATGCAACCCTTAGTGTTGATTCACATGTCACCCCAGTATAGAAGTTTAATGTTGGCAGGACTACTTTTGCCTTATTAAAACCCTTTTGTAATTAGGTAACAGTAGACCCAAGTTTTTGTTTTTCAGAACCTATAATGCAACAATTTTGTTTTCTATGGCAATTATCCAACTGCAATATTCAAGAGATGACATATAAACAAATAATCGTAACCACAAGAGTTTTATGAGGCTTTAAAAAATCACACAAACCCAGAATCCTTTTGTTTACCTATGGCAATAACTGAAACGCAATATATAAAATGTTATAGCCACAGAGATGATCGTAATCAAAAATTTTTCAGGAGGTTTTAAGGAAACACACAAACCCGTGATTCTTTTTTGCCCTATGACAGTCACTGAACTGTAATATTTAAAAATGTTCAGGGCCTATATATGATACATAAACAACCAATCACAACCACAATTTTAGTTGAAAGTTTTAGAGGAACACTCAAACCCAAGCTCATTTTGTTTCCCTATGGCAGTAACTAAACTACAATAATCAAAAGCCCTTAAGGCACATTGACAATACATAAACAATCGACTGCAACCACACATATTTTGGAGGTTTTGAGGGACAAACAAACACCTGCCACCAACCTTTCTCATAAGTGTCATAGAAGCGATGTTCTGCAGCACAACTGCTTGCACCTCACGACGCCCACGTAACAATCGCACCAGAGCTTTCGCAACCACTGACACCTCTTGTCGAGGCCCCAAGTGGTAATACAACTGGGCGACGGCCATCACAACCTGCGTGAATCGAGTGGTAAAAATTTACAGGGTTTCAATAGACAAACCGAACAATCATGACCTAAAACTCGTTGTTTTACCATGTTAAATCAAACCATTTTGTTCAATTATGCATGCTATTATGGTTAAAAAAACAAAATAGAATTTTTTGGTTAAAAGTAGGAATACATTTTTTTTAATATTAGATAGTGTGTACTTTTGGTACTACAGCTTTACGCCTTTAGACAGAAGTTTTCAACATTAAAAAATACACTCATATAAAATCAGTTTATTAAATTTCACTTGAAACTGCCAAAGCATGTTCGGTACTTGATTACCCACAAAACAGACGGAACAAACATGAAACTTACAGCGGAGTTCCTGCTTTGCAGAAGTGGTTTGGAGCATTTTAACAGCAGTCTGTGATCTGGATCCATAACATATTTCGGCAATTTCTCTTTAATCTTTTCCTCATCGCTGTCGCTACTACTTTCTTCCTCATAGAACGGCTTGTCTGCCTCAT
>CH003263.1:1775385-1799556 GCA_000149265.1 Ciona savignyi
TTATCAGCCGTAGCCCATAAGATCTGTTTGTATTATGGCGACTTCTCCAAATTGAAACTGTTAATAAAGGATTGTTAAGAATTTAAATTTACAGAAAAATATATTGATTGCATCCATTTTTTAAATTTTGGGTGACTCCTTTCTAGACACTATACATCTCAGTGCTTTTTAAAAACTTATGTTTGATTTTTACATCACCCCTGTGGGTGCAAAATTGATGGGGTATTGTTTCATTTCTAATCCTGTAACAGTCCAGACAGTTTTATTTCAAGCTCTTTGCAAAGTGTGATATTGTCTTATTTTATCCATGCGATAATCCAGGCAGTTCCAATGAGGAGATCAAATAAGGACAATACCGTCAAAACTGTCATACTCTACATAAAATGGTATTAAAAATATCTTAGATTTTGGGCGGAAATTAAAACAACAAAATTACCTGTGAAATATTGAAAATACAAATGTACAGATCGATCCATTATAGTTATAACATTATAAACGTTAACCTAAGTCCATTCAACTTACATATTTATCAAGGTAAACTCACGTATTTATTAGGGTCGGTAAACTGTGTCCTTGCATATCGAGTCAGCATTGAGAGAATGGCGATCTGCCCCCATTCATCCACATCCACAAGGAGGTTGCAGAGCTTCCTGAAGTGGCGATGCACAAGATCCACACGCTCCGGACACACCTCCTGGTATGCCATCACCACACTCCCAGCAACCAACTGGAATTTGGGAATAATGCTTGGTTGCCAAAAATGTACTTCTTCGTGTCAAAAATTTAATTTTTTTTTTAAATAAATATTTTGGAAAAAAAATAGAATAAACAGGCATCATTTAAAGCAGGCATGGGCAACATACGGAACCAGGCTTTTTAGGCATTAAAAAAGGAATATAAATCTCATTAACAAGTCAGCGTATAAAAGCATTTAATATAATCTTAGTTTTGTTTTAATTATAAAGCAAGCAGGTCAATAAGCAGTTTATAGAACTGTCAAATTACAACAATAATAATTACAACATCAATGCGACACAGGTGGTGCTTATATTTAAAAGCTACAAATGATTTAACTAATACAAACAGAGATTAAAACTTGATGTTTCACCATAGGTGCAAAGTGCACAATTATGTTAAAGTATAATGCTGTTATGGTTAAGTTTATATCATAATATTTTCAGTTATTTCAAACAGAATTTCAGTTTTACTTTAGTGGTGATAGGTTGCAACTTTTGGGTAAAATGGTGCAATTTGCAAATTAGGGTCGTTTAAGAAAAAAAAGTTAGGTGCATTGTTATATAGTGCATAACAGCTTTAAAACATGATATACTGCTGTAGTGCTGTATATTGATTATATTATTGTGTAATACCAACACTCAATGAGAATAGTGTTTCCTAACAAATTAACCATTTATAACTGAAAAGTGCACGATGGTAACCCACTTACATACAAACAATGTACCTAATCCCATTTAATTAATACACAGGAAATAGAGAGTTAAGGATATAATGGTTCATGCAAAGTATTAAAACTGATTAAATTGTGTAAGACGGAAATACTCACAGTGGTACGATCACTCAGTAATTTGTCGATAATTTCAATCAAACTTTCTTTCTGATCCGGATCCAAACTGTAATTACAAATTAAATTAAAATTTTAAACCTACTAACATAAATATATCTTAAAATTTAATTATATAAAAACAATATTGTATTTTATATTGTACCTAATACATTGTAGTTTTTTTTCAAGATAAAGCTTTAAAGAGGAATTATGTATCGAAGTTTTGCGCATTATTCAATATTTCCCAACTGGGCACAGAAAAAACACAAGTCAAAATATATATTCTTAAATTTACAAAAAAAAACATTTACCTTACTTTAGAAGTTTTGTACATTTTGATTTACCAGACTAAATTTAAGCTTTTACATGTCAGGAACCATTGGTAAATTGTTCAATCGCCTAAATACCAGATCCTCACGGTCAGGTTATTATTACACTCAGCAACCGAGTATTACTGGGCTATGTATTATCACAATTTAAAACAATCATTCGAATTCACTAAAATCGCCATTAGAATGTCTATTGTCTTGCACTTGGTGCACTAATATTGATCATACCAAATAAAGACTTTATACAAACCTGTACAATTTAGGAATGGCATGCGCAGCAGTTTTCCTCACAAATGGAGACATGTCCGTCATACCATCCTTGATCGCAAGCATCATAATTGGAACAATAATGGGAACACGGATACTCGACAGAACCCTCAACGCACTTGCTCGAATCAGTTGGTTGTGATCCTGTTATTTCAAGTGAATTAGGTGCATATAGCTGAATATGCTTGAATAAAAGCAATAATTGTGTACTTACAAAAAGGTGTTTTTGTTTTAGCACTGGAATTTAGAACATTTATCATGTACATTTTGTTTAAAATTATTGCAATTTTTAATTACCCACAAAGAATACCTTTCTGTAGCGTATGATAGAAACGAGCTGATTTCAAAAATTAATACCTGACAGAAAATTAATACCTGACAGAAAATTAATACCTGACAGAAAATTAATACCTGACAACTTAAAAAATCCAAAATTATTACCAGACAACTAAAATCTATTTTAAAAACAGGTGATCAATTCCAGTTACCTTCAACCCACGTTGAAAAGTGGAGATGGAAAGCAAAGCGAGGTCTTGCTGTTCCTCTGCGTATCGTTCAAGATAAACGTAAACCAGTTTCTTCACCTCAATGTTCTTACAAGCCACATTCTTCACCACCGCTGGGAAAAGGGACGACGCGTTTTTGCCTTTCGCGATCATCTATAAATAAACTATGTAAGAAAGGGAGTTTTTTCATTAAATTAAAAACATATGTTACACTAGGTGCAATGGGTGGACTAGAGGATAAGTAATCCTAAAATCATAACACAGCATTATTTTATAATACATTGTTAAATTTTATAGCAAATGATGCAATTTTTAATGATGCATGTACAAACACCGAAAATGACTTTACACCTAGTTGATCTTTAACCAGTTTGTAAATGCTACCAGTGTATATTAGTTATTTTTTTTTATAATTGTGATACATATTAATAATCTTAAATCTCCTCCTACAATAAAAGACTTTTTATACATACACCAATAATTCTTTTCATGGCTTCGAGTTTCAAGAAATCTTTGTTTTGGTCCAACATGTTTTTGAGATCATCATATCTGAAACATTTTCAACAATTTAAAAATTGAATAGAATTTGTGCATTAAAAAATCTGAAATATATAGTAAAAGATAGTATCACTAGCAATTAAAACACAAGAAATAATTAGTACTTCGTCTGGCTAAATAGTTTGGTGATTTTTGCAACATTTCAAATGAAAGGGTGTACAATCAAAGTCTGCAATAAATGGTCATGAGGTAATCTGATGATTAGTTTATTAAAATGCCCAGCTATATAAAACACCCAGTAATAAATAAAATTAGTATTCTTTCCTGATATCTTAGTTAGCATATTGTTCTACGATATTTTGTCAACTTAAAATCCATAATCGTCATAAACATCTTACTTTTTGTAATTGACGGTGAACAAGCCACCGGCCGAAGGGTCGGCACTCTTGTCATCTCCGCCCCCACCTGGTGACTGGTTGTTGTACGACATTTTAAAGCAGCGGGAATATTAAGTGAAACCAATTGCGTCTAACCCTGAGTGAAAAATCAATAACAGTTAAATAATAAAACATTTGTTGCGAAGAACGGCTAACAAAGACGGTTTTTCCTATGAAGTTTAATCCCAGACTGGGTATCAAATAACGCAAAAGAATTTGTTAAAAAAGGGAAAGATTAACATAATATTGCTTTTAACTTTAGGAAAAAAGAGAAAATAAAGAACAAATGCTCCTCATTCTGTAAATTATGTGTTAATCAATTATCTTTTGGTCCTACATATTGGCAACGTTGTTAAATATATACCATTTACATAAAGTTGTACATGTTGGTAAGTTGTATAAAACAAAATGTTATACTCAAAGGTGCAAATTTTACTTTCGTCACCTATAACTTCAATGCCTGAATTACAAAAATTGAAAAATTTACATTGCAAAAGGCAAAAGCAAAGTATTATCTATATTAAAACAAGACAAACATGAAGAAAATCTCTTGCAGCAAAAAAATTAATAAACGACTCCATAACATTAATTCCGAACTAAATATTGTGTTTCTGTATAAAAAAAAATTCAAAAAACCTGCACCACGACATTATGTAAAATACGAAAAGTTGTGCTTTATATTGCTCTATAGCCAATTGGGCCAATTAGACCACTTTTTGACGCAAATAAGTGTCCTGCACTTATAAAATTCATGTGTATTCCATTACAGCTAACTGTCGACTAGATTTATGGTTTGAAAAGTTGAGTTTGGTGCCGGAACTTCTTTCAGACTGGTTGATTGGACAGGTTTTGATTCTGCTTCTAGTTTTGGTCTATCAGCACTTGAAGTTTTTGCAGGTTTTTCCTGTTTCGCGCTTGGCAAGCAGCCTATCAGAGCGTTTAAAACATGAGAAGTTGCAAATATGCCACCAGCTATAGAGCACAGTCTCACAAGGAATTTATAAAACGGCATTTTTTGTTCGGTGATCACAACCGATAGCGGTGAAAAGTCATATTTGAAGAAAACGCCTGGTTGACCGTGACTGCCAGAAGTATGATCAAGCTTGCGAGACTGTTCGGATACGGAGAACTGAAAAGTGTCAGTCTTGATACGGCGGGAATTAATCTTGGTGGCAACAATGTCCAAATAATATTGGAAAGTGTAACCTGCAAAACAAAATCAAGGTATCAATTTTGAACTTGAAAATTTGGTAAGCTTGTTAGTGTGATTGTATTTTTAAATCAAGGCAGGGTGAATTATTCCTGACACTCTGCAAGGTGAATTGCTCACCAAATACCTTCACAATTTCATTTACAAAAAGTAGGGTTGTGCAGTTGAGCTTCAGTTAGGAATAACTGGTTAATAAGATATGGTTTTAAATCCGATGTTTGGGTGTCATTGGAGCAAGGTTACACTGTTGAATTTTGGCCACATGGCACGTCTGCTAAACTTACTCTCAGTATTAGCTATTCTCTCGTCACCATCTAGTGCATTGATAAAACCAGTGTTCATATTTCCAAATGATAAGTGGTCAATTCTGTGCGAGAAATTATATGGAATCGGAGAAAACATCAATGACATATGTGCGTGCCCGCCAAATATTTGAACTGGCTTCCCAGCTACTATGTGGAAGTTCCCAGCAACTTTATTCAAAGGCAAGTTTCCATAAAACCTGTAAAGTTTGAGTTTTTCTTTAACTTTAATGGTACAAATAAAGTTAATAGATAAACAATACAATACCCGTGTATAAATAAATACAGACATTTTTTGATGAGTCAAGACACATTTTGACTGTAATTATATAATTCCAACATTCGGTTTACATATTTAAAATTACTTTTAAAGGGCAAGCTCTGCCGTTGTATATTGGGTGATAAAAATGTTTACAAATTTCTATTAATATTACAATATAGGCCAACATTCGAAAGTCAGGAGTTTGGTTGATGACTTACCTACAAGCATCTGCTTTTCCTTTCACAACATCCATTTTCCTATTTTGAAATAAGTTATTCCCGATTGTAACCACTTTTCAGCGACATTTCTGCTCATTTTTCTTTCCATTTTCCGGTGTCAACAATTGTTCTTTCACCCGCAATAATGCTTCCCTGTGGGCAACGTCCCTTTCGCTAAGCGCAAAATTGGTCATTTGTTCGTGAACCTCCTGGAATTATATCACATTTTAACAAACACAGCAACAGAGTTGTTTCCGAGTGCAGAAAAGAAATAAAACATACTTCAGTACAACATAATCTATCAAAGCAGAAACTGACTAAAAACATAAAAATGCCCAAATGCACAACTTACCAGCTATTAATTCGGTTTGGATTTTACAATCTTTTACCAGAAAGATAAAGCTTTATTTAAGTGAGCTATTCGATGGGAGATGCAAGAATAAAAACAGAATATTTTTAAAAAAATGATCACATATCATCAAATAACCACCAAGTTGGTAATTACATTAATAGCTTAATATCCCCTGTCCATATAGAAGTACCGTGCCAAATACTGAAGCTAATTACAATTTCATTAAAAAAAAGTGATTTACATTTTGAAACACGATTGCTTGACCAGTCACGTCTAGTACATCAGCACCAATCAAGCTGCAAGGGGTGGCTACAGTGATGTCAAAATTCAGCCAAACTTTTGTATCAAAGTCGACATCCACCTCGTAATCATACCGGAACCTAGGACAATATGTTACTGGTTGATTTGAATATAATGTTACTGTATTGTATTGGCATAATTTATCCAGATTTCTGCTCTACAGTCTGGTTTTATTTTTAAAAGCCAAATGTGGAAAAAAAAGCAACGTAACACTACTAATAATGTGTAATGCAATGTGAATATAACAGTGATAATGCACTGGATAATGCTATGTTATCCAATTGCCAATATACGAATATACATACGTGACAAATATATTTAGAAAAAAACCTTACGTGCTGTTAAAGTAATAAACAATCTCCGAAAAAACTAAGAAGAGAATTAGAGCTGCGGTCATCAACGTGATAGTTCCACCTCTAGTACTAGTTTCTATACATAGTTCGGGGACTTTGGGAAACGCATCTAAGCTTTTAACATTTGATAACGTTTTTACAGACGGTCCACGATAACGGAGCATCGTAAAAGTTCCAATTTAACTCGCAATATCGATTGATCAATACAGAAACCTACATACCAGCTGGACATCACAACACACACACGTACTACGGGCGATTGCGTCATCTAGCGACTATACATTTTGATTAACAAAATTTTAGACCCCAAACAAAACCGTTATCTTATGAACAGATACGACTTTATTGAGGGTGGAATTAAAATGGAAGACATATTTTTATCACATATAACACACAGTTAGCTCTGTTCAACGCGCTTTAAGATACTTTTTAGAGCATAGTCGTATTATAACGTACTAGCTCTGTCGTCCTACTGTGAACATGTGTAGGATAGGAGAATAGGATTTTTATGTTTATCCCTGTGAATGGGAAAACAAAAGGGACGTTCACACATGGGTAACCGTCAAATTACCTTACGTTAACAGTCGGGTTAATAGAGTAAACTCAAAATCCGCCGAATTCTATTTAGGTGATGTTGGATTTGTGTGCGAAGTACTTAGCCGGACGTTGCTTAAAGCCACCAGTAATAGGTCTTAAAATTTAAAACACTAGGAACTTATTGAATATACAGATTACATAAATGCGGTAACCCGTATCTGATGATTGCCCGTGTTACACCGCCCCTCCCCGGATTTTCACACAACGCATTGTTGCGTGACATTAGCTGGTCGTCGCCATTTTGTGTCCAAGGAAATATGTTTATTATAGAATTTGCACACTAAGCTTTTGTAAATAACACTGGTACTAGTTTTGTTTAACCGCATTACAAGCTAACCGGTATGCAAATCTGTAAACAAATAAATTATATAAAATCATGCATAAATCAATTCTTTCGACCAAAGTCACCTGTTTAACAACCATCCTATTTCTTAGACTGAAATTTCTGAAAGTAATAAATATTAAAGATCCACTTTTATTAAAAAAATTAAAATGGGTTGCTGTTCAGCTCCGAATTGTAAAAACAGAACTGAAAAAGGGTTTAAAATGTATCGCTTTCCCACCGACAGTACTCTTAAACGCATATGGTTAAGAAACTGTCGACGTGCAAACTGGATGCCCACCACAAGCAGTCGTTTGTGTCAGGTCAGATCAAGTTTTTTCTTTGGCTAGTGAACAAGGTGAAGTAGAAGTCCGAATGGAGATATAAATATATCCTATTTGTCCCCATTTTTGGTTATCATGTAGGATTCTCCTTGTTACCCACATTTACGAAACTGGTAAAATTTAAAAATTTACAATATTGGTCCATGGGCCTTTGCTATTAAAAAAAACATGCTTACAGGCGCATTACGTTTTACAGGTACATTTCGATAATAGCCAATTTAAAACAAGACGAACAGACAGCTTAAAAAAGTTGATCTCCGGTGCCATCCCTACCATTTTCAACAAATATTCCAAACCCAAAAGACAATCCTTAAAGCGTTCTATTGACGATAAAAATTCTTGTCTCATTGGTAAGGCATAAGATAAGTAAAAGGGTTAATTGAAACCAGTTGCACGTTTGGTTGTTTTTACTTGGACAATATTAACTGAACCGGGTGATACTAAAACTGAAGAAATGTTTTAGTAAATATAGCACACTGCAATAGCTTTGGTAATATATTGGGGGAACAAAGTAAACTGATGATGATGATAATACCCAGTTACATCGTACATATTCGTAAGGTAATCTGACATCACCATTGTGAAAACGACCAAGGACTAAATAGATTTATGAAGAACCTATGTTCTATTTAGAATAGGATATTTATGTTTATTTCTATGAATGGAAAAACAAAAGGGGAGTTAACTCATAAATAATCGTCAGATTACCTCCTTTTGTGCCCTTTGTCAGGTTACCAGAGCTATTGCAGTATGTTGTGTACAAGTGAGAAATAAGTGTTTTTCCCACGGACACAATTACCTAATAACCAACCAGTTTTAGACCTGTAACCCTTTGACGAAAGACTAGGCACTAACCCACCAAGTTAATTCGTTGTGATAATTGGTATTTTATTCATTATGGATCTAAAAGTCTCTATCACTGCTAAAAGTGAAGACCAATATTTTTTCTTAAGATCATGACCATCAATATAGCAAACCAGAAAAAGAAGCAGTGACAGAGACTGAAGGTAATGAACATTCAAGTACACTGGATATAAAATATGATATAATAGCGGAACAATCGGAAACAAAGGACACACAGGAGGATTGTGTAAATTGTTCGGCGCTAAAGCTACAAAACATGCACTTACAGTGGGAGGTTGTATAGTCCTGTAGAAGCAATACTTGTTGCAATACATGTTTCAGCTGGGATTTTGTTTGCAGGTCTCCATTCTCAAAGCGAAACTGGAAAATATGAGTGAAAATTTCCACAAGTTCCTTCATGTCGAAGCTCAAGTTAAAGCTCTTTCAAGATGAAAATATCAAAAGAATACTGTTATGTGCAGGGACAACTGAAACTATGGGGGTAATTTAGGCATAAATAAATAGAATTTCATGTAACTTTAACCACCCCCAATGCACAGACGACAGGACCTTCAGAGGAAACCAGAAGATCAACGCGAACCGTTGTTGCACAAAACCCAGTCCAAGCATCAATGAATTGTTTCCAAAAAATTTGAATGTCAAAGTGAATACCTATGAATACAAACTGTGTTTTGTTTATGTCACTGACTTTGGTATGATTTTCAATTGAGAATACAGGATTTCTCACATGATTCTGTATTTGGCAAAGCGACCAAAACAATTTCGCGACAATAATAAATCAATTATTCCGAAGTTGTAAGAGTTTTTGGTTTCTTAGAACTACTTTCGCTTGTTTTTTTGCTTCTTTTTTGTTTTGATGCTTTGGTCAACTTCTTTTTTTCTTTCAAATTCCTCGCTTTAAGTTGCTTTCTACTCTCAGCAGGAACGGCGTTTTCTGTATTTTCATTTACATCTAAAAACAAATTGTTATTTATATACACTCTTCATGCTTATGGTTTAACATCCTCTAATTAAGGGCGTTTAGGGCTAACAGCCAGTAACCGGGTTGTCATGAATTACCAAAATAAATTTTGATAAGACTTTTTTAAACCTTGTTTGTTCATGAATTTACGGAAATTTATTTGAAACAATTTGAAGACACATACCTTTTTTATCGACAACATTTTCCTGTTCACCAACCACATCTTTGTTCTTCTTTCTCTTTTTGCGCTTTCGTGATTTCTTGTCCAGATTCGACTGCCCCTTTTCTCGACTATAACATACAATATATTAACAAGGTTTAAAGCCCAATAATACAAATGCATGCAGATAAAATATATCCCCGAGTGCAGCCATGGTTGCGGTGTACATTTAGTGCATGGTCATGTAACAAATTTAGGTTTGGCAGCCCTAGTTGCAACAGAACATAACAGTCTTTTGCTTTTTCTGTTTCATATGTTGCAGTAAGACATAAAACAACGATATCTCACTCAAGACTTATTATATATGCTGAATACTACGAAACAGATACTGTTTCTTACTTTAAACCCAAAGCAACGAGACTTTTCCAAGTTAACGTGGTAAGTTCTTGGGAGCGCTTTACTTCATCAACGTTCAGAAAATCTTTTAAAACTTGAACTGTCGATGTAAAATCACTTTCCGAGTCTTTCAACGTAGAAGTGCATTGGAACATCAACCTTAAGCAAGAAATTTGATTAAAATTACGACCACAGAATACAACAACGTTTTAGTTACGAATCATTTCTTAATGGAACACACAGGTTTATCCAAGCAGAGGAAGAACACATTAACCATTGCCAGATTACTTCGAAACCAGAACCAAAACTAACGTGCTTAAGCAGTTGCACTGTGTCAAACTTTATGGATACATTGCTATTTTTCTTAAACCCACCAGTCCGCCATGATCTCTTAATGCTTTCTAAGGGGTTTTGCCAAACACAGGGCTGTCTAAGTTAGGAATTTGTAAACTGGGAGGCGTGAAAACTTCCCAAGAGGGGGCACAAGCAGGACATGACACTTTGATGAAAAGCAGCTCCGAACTATAGTCAAATCTCGTTACCGCTCTGTCTTCAACAAGGCCTCAAAATAAACGACTAGTTTTCCAAAAACAGTTGCATTCTTACACTGAGCAGGATAATGGCCAAAAAAATACTGTTTTTTTGTGATTTGATTTTTGAGGCGTAAGACAAATGTCAAGAGGGTGCGACAGAAAAAAAATAGGAACCACTAGTCTAAGTGCTACCAGTACTGCTAATAAGCTTGAAATGAAGATATAAATTTGCCAAAAAATCATGTAAAAGCTCGGCAACAATACATCTAGGCACAATAAATAGGCCAAAAAGTCCAATTTTTTCAATCTTTTATTGATAAATACGTACTTAATAATTGCCACCATGTACTTGGGCCTCCAATCGTTCTTATTCTTAATTGTATTTGACAAAACATCCGTGATCGTTGTAAAAATATCGCTGGAATATTTTGTCACAGCTTCTGGCACAGGAGTGGCTTGGTAGAATGCAGAAAGCATCTGACAAGCTTGTGTCTGAGTGAAACACAGATAAAAGTCATTTACAGATCAAATCAAAAACAGTAAAAAAATGTAACCTAATCGTATATCAATGTCAAACAAATATGTACAGCGCAATTCGTTGCTAGCATAACTAAACGGTGGTATTTTATTGTAAGTATTTATTAAAAACAAGCCGGTTAGGCCGTTTATGAACTGAAATGTGTATGTATGCATTACAATGGTTGGTATCAGGATTTGTGTTTATATATCGAATTAATTAAACTATCAATTAATGTCTGTGAATGGTATGACCTCACCAAGTTTGTTTATGCAGTACATCACTCACCCTTCGATATATCTGTATCCCTTCCACCATCATCTTGGTGAGTGGGGCTACGAGCTTCTGTGCATAGGAGGGATACCTTGTGATAAAATCCTGGATGACGAACGCTTGGATTCGGCTCTCTCTCTTCGTCATGAAGTCCTCCAATGCTGAGAAATAGAGATCACATACACGGTCTACGTCAACTGCACCTGAAGAACTCCTGTGGAAATAACATGAATTGAATTAAAACCGATATATTTTAACCAAAAACCAGCACTTAAGTTGTGCCAGATATGGTTGGTTAAGTTTGTGACATCTTGGGATTGATACACCTTGTACAATGTCAAATTAATCCTGCTATTTGCCAACAGAATGACTTTTCTTAAACATTAAACATCAGTGAATACACAACCAACCTAATTAAAGTAGCTAAAGATAGTATAGCAGTGTAGTCTAGTTAGCAAACAACATAATTTTAGTAAGAGGTATTAAAGATTGTAATAAAAATTCAATAAGCTGCCAAAACTAAAAACATTGGTGATTAAGTTAGTGGAGAGGGTCAAACGTCACTAACCAAATGCAGTCACAAATGGAAGATGAATGAATAATATTACACGAGTACACAAAAACTCACGATTTATCTGTTGGCTGATTCCCGGACAAAACTCGCAAGTAGAACAGGCAGCAGTGAGAGACCAACTGGCTGAGGAACACCCCACCGGAGGCGCTGTAGCACTTCTTCAGCGCTTTACCGATGTTGTCATGACAACGGTCTATGACGTCCTCTTGTAACGATCGTGGGTAACCCTTCATTTTGCACAGCTTCACCCTGTAAAATATTTAAAGAATTCGATTTAATTCACCGTAGTCTACATTTTTGGCTTATTCAACCCTATTTACCAAGTTGCTTTTCTAAAATTACTGGTTATAGTTTCTGATCAGCTTATTGTTGCCAGATTGTTCTGGTTAAAATATGGGGTGAGCATTGCTATTGAGGTGAGCAAGTACAGATATTTGAGGATGTTCACTCTTGGTGTAATCTCATTTCTTGTAGTAGGTTTTGTGCAATAATGAAACTACATAAAAAACAATAATTAATTTTATACACAGAATACAGTGTGGGCAGCTTGTATACAGTGTAGGCTGCCAAAATTAAATGAAACAGTCCAGGCGCCACAAGACTTCTATAAACTTGTTAAATGAAAATTTAGAAAAAGGTATAATGGAATGTTGCTAGTCATTTGATGCTAATGTTAAGTAGCAAGCAGGCGTGTTACTCACTTGCTTATAGCAACAAACCAGTTAATAGAATCAAAATTTCTTCATACAATTTCAGGCTTAGTGACTGTGGAAATCTTTAATATGCTGGCTCCATTCAGAACCATTGTCCATGGAGCAATTAACCCGGTTAGAGCCATAAAACACACAGGGAACAGTGGCAGCACATTAACAAACACAACAAAGGCCAGATTGATTGCCATGGAATTTTATTTTGAGATTACTAAAAATAGCAGCCGTATATAGCCTGGACAGATTCTTAAGAGGTTAGTAGTTGCACATAACTTCATCAGGGCATGTCGTAAACCTGAATATAAAGTTTTCTAATCTAAACAAATAGCTAATAAATTGCTGTTTAAACAGAAGGAGGTTCTGATATGGAGTGATCGATTTGAAAGGAATGTGCAGGCATTTGGAAATATGTGGTGCTGGACCAACAGGGAAACGTTACTGGAAATTAATCTACAGAAGCAAAAGATAAGAAGAGTGAAGCAATTGCTAAGCAGAGGTTAGAGTTACATACTACCACTCCTAACCGTTATCTATAATAATTCTAAATTTAATTTTTATTTATAAAAAAGGAACATTTTATATTTTGTTTTTATATAGTTATTTAATGCATTTTTAAAAATAGTGTCTACCTTTTAGTTTGGAATGACTTAACAACGATAATAATTTGGAATTTAGGGTTTTGTCATTAGTGTTAAAGCCAAAATTATATCACACACCCATATACAAATAGATATATATAAATAGAAGGCCAATATTATGTTATAAAAATTATAACTTGTACTACATATATATATATATATATATATATAGATAATACATCTGTTGCAAATTTCAATCCACCCAAATTTACCTTTAACATATATTAGGATATAAATTTACTTAAACCTTTCTTCAACAAAACAACAATTCAACATTGCTGTTGATATACTTCAATTAAATTAAATCGGCCATGATAGAGTTTAGCGCGAAGATGTTTATAAAGGCCATGTTTGATATCCCATTTGTTATGACAGGAGCCAATCCAGATAAGTACAGTGATGAGTACAAGTGCTCTCTACTCAGCATAGCCATCACCCAACGGAATGAAGACATGGTGAGAATTTATCAGATTTAACGGTCAATATTTGAAGTCTGGGCGTACTTAAGTCCAAGGGGTGTTAGAGTGTCCTACATTTTAAGGGGCTCTACATATATTTGAACATTAGTGTGAATACATTAGCGCCGGTATGCTGGGGCTTGTTTTATTTAAACATCTAAACATTTCTGTACGGTATGTGTTGTATATTTTCCATTGCATTTATTAGTGATATTTTTATAAAAAAAAAGTTTTTATCATATATAATTTTTTTTTAAATCTGTAAAATATATGACATGTATTTGTTGTACCTTTTCATTGCGGATATTGGTAATGTTTATATATAAAAATAAAATATTCACTGTAGTATTTTGGGTTTAAATATCTCAAATGAATTTTGTAATCAGTGTAATGTGTACATATAAAATGGTCCAGTCCCCCCACGACACACTGGTTGTTACGAATATAACCGATTTTGTATTATTAGCTATTAGTTATAAACTTTAATTTGAACTATGTGGGACTACTTTTGTCAAGTACAATTTTTCCATGGGGCAAAATACTGTAGATAACAGCATTACTACTTTAATTACAGGTGCGCCTTATGTTAAAAGCTGGGGCATCAACCAGTCAGAACATATGGTATGCCCATCATGGCTGCAAGCCGAGCTCGTACGAATACCCACTGCATATCGCTGTGTTCCAAGGCAGTATGGGGATTGTTAAGGTAAAAGTAACTCCTAATAACATAGATTGGTGAGGAAAGTTAAATTTGTACTTTTATAATGAAGATGACTTAAATTAGTAATATTAGTAATAATAAAAAAAACACACAATGAGGAAAGATATTCCAGAATGAACATCCCTAAGTGATGCCTTGCCAAATACACAATATGTCTAAGAACAACTAACTCTTAAGATATCAGCATTAGCTTGGGAATTTGTGCAAGCAATTTTCAGCACTATTCCTATTTTTATTGTTATATTACACTGTATGTTATTATGTATCCACTGTTCATGTATGGGTAGGGGTAAAGCTGAATACTGGATCACTAATATGTTATGTCATTCAAGATCATTAATTTCAAAACCTAAAATATACATCAGCCTTACGAGTGTGTTTTCTACCTAACATAGATTTAGGTTATCACATCTGTGTAAGTTGTATCACATAAAATGAGACATTCAAATTAATTAAAAATTTTATTTGTCTCGGAAGTGTGTATTATTTGTTCATTTAATCAGTTTTAATGTAGGCATTAGTTGAACACGGTGCAAACGTTGATATTGGGCAAGATTCGAAGATAGGAACTCCACTTCACCTAGCCGCAAAACAAGGCCACAGAGAGGTAAGGGTTGGCAATGCTAACAATCAAATTTTCTACCTTTTAGCTATTCAGCCATCTGAAAAACTAAAATTAATATTTTTTTTTATCTTTTTGTCACAATATTGATCAATATATTCTCAATTAATCTGTTTTCTTAATACATTTCCTCTATCATTCCTTTATATATGTTTAATTTTTCTGATGTTTCGGATTATTTTTTTTTTATTTATGGGTTATTCTAACATACTAATTGTTAAATATTTCTGGCATATTGATCAAATAAAAATTTAAATTCCATCGTGTTTTGAAGGTCACATCGTACTTGCTTAGCAAGAACGCCGATATCATTTCAATTGATCGAAACCTCAACACGCCACTGCACATTGCTGCGTGCTACGGGTACGAACCCGTCGCCAAAGTTTTACTCACCCACGGGGCACCTGTGAACGCGAGGAACTTCTGTCTATCGACCCCTCTTCATTACGCAGCGAAAGCGGGTGCGGTTGTGATGACTCAGCTTTTACTCGAGCACGGCGCGAACATGATGCTGCGGGATATAACGGAATGCACGCCGTACGATCTCGCAAAAAGCGAGGATATCAAGAAACTACTGAGCGAGCATATCTCGTGCAACACGCCACAGGAAAGTCATGTTTTTGGCCTTCCTTTACCTCAGTTACGCACAATAAATGAAAACGAAGTTCTCTTAACAAAGAATGGCAAACAACTAAAAAACAAAGAGGAAAAATTGTCAATTATAAACCTTCAAAATAAAGAAAAGCTCGAGACAACAACTTGGAAAAGGATCGAAAACACGGAAAATACAAATTTGAGCTCAGATCAAACAAACCATTACTGGAGAGTACGACGAACGAAATCCTTGCATCAGAAACGAATAGCCCGCAAAGGTGCGGCCCATACAGAGATATCACGTACACAGAGTTTTGCTAGAGCCTAATTTTGTATCTATCCACCAATTGAACAAAGGTTTTCTTTTAATATCTGGTTATTGGCTCAAAAGAAATATAGAAATACAAAGTTTAGACCTATTTGAGCGTGATTGTATTCCTGTTTAAAATGTTCCCTAAAAACATTGCTTTTAAATGCTCATGGACTAATACGAGAAATTTGGATTATATACTGTATGTGAATTAAATGTGTACCACCACTAACCAATAAATATCTAAATGCCATTGGGATGAACAGTGATTTTGTAAAATGTCATTGTTTATTCGTTACTGTGTTACTGTGGTTGTTTTTTGTATCAATCTATTAAAATGTTCTATAAGCTGCTATTAAATTTGTTTACAAAAATATATATTTTTGCTATATCTAGGCTCATATTATAGTTTTTTTATAGTTCAATTTATAGTAAATTTATATTACTGTAAAGGGGTGCAGCAGCAAACTGATGGGTATAAATTATAACTTAACCCATAATTTTCAGCTACATTTAATTTTTTCTGATTAGTTGTCACAGTTCCCCATCAAATGTCACATTCCCTTATACTATGGAAGACATTGCAGTGTTTCCTTTGGTATTTGCCACCATCGTTTAAGAGTCAACTGGCTTTTTGCATTTTGTTGTCAACACTGGCAGATAAAACGCAACAAGCCCACGCCCATGAACAACAGACACTCACCGAAGTATAACAGTGGCTCGCTCTGCCAACACCTCTTTCTCCGGATCTTTTGACGAGGACTCAACGAGCTCGAGCAGCGGGAGGACCAGGTCGAGCACGAGGGGATTCGTCGTGTTCTGCCTCGTGATGAAGGACTCGAGGAGATCGAGGCACCGGAGCTGAAAATGAGTCACCTGCATCCGGTTGTTCTTCTTGGTGGCTTTCCGGGAGAGCTGCATGGATGTTGTGCCCATAAACATAACACGAAAAAACAATACATGGAAAAACATATCTGTAACACGGAATAACATGCACCGTAATCCTACTGATAAAATTGTACTTATCTGTTTTGGATTAACTTCATGTTGTAATATATATAAGAATGTAAGTCTTTCCAAGTTGTACTATTAAAATTTGATTACACCTAGTCATAATACAAATGTTATTCTAATCATTCAGATCAAGACTAACCTACTACTGTTTAATATTTATATTCCCAAGTAAAAAAATCATGGTTACTCATTTAAACTAATAAACCAACGATGTTCAAATCCGTGCTCCCTATATCACAGTGGAAAAATTCCTCTACTGCAAGCACCAGCTGTTGGGACAAATACACTTCTAAGGCCCATATTCAATTTTCATATGGTAATAGACCTTTAAAACTTAATTACTTCTCAAGGAAACAAAGCAAGGAATAAAATAAAGAAATGACATCACCAGACGTTTCGGCTGCTCTTATTCCAGCAAATCAATTTTTGCAATATCGAGAAATAATTTTTACCTTTCTTTGTTTAAATATATCGGACAACAAAGGGTCGATTCTCATCATAGCGTCATCACTGAACTCATCATCTGAGCTCTCGGCATTCGATTCCTGCACATCACTTTCCTGGGGGTGGGTGGGGGGTTTTGTTATGGTCTCCATTTATTAAATGCATATTCACATTAACTCATAAAGGCGGGTCTGTGGTAGTATTAGAAAACAGATCAGTATGCCTAAAAGGTACATACTCCAGCATATAGGGGTTATCATGGATCTGGGAGGTGGCGTTCCAAGTCTGACAGTATTTTGACATAGCTGACTAGATATATGGATTCATGCCAATAACAACTGACTGAATTCATAAAACCAGTTCCTGGAATAATACTTCAGCCCAATATAACTGTATCTATATATAGAATTAGAGTAATCAAAATATCAAAATGAAGTATTATACTAGTATTAAACACTTTTTTCTAATTTACATTTTGACTCTTCTTTTTCTATACAACGGACCGATCATATCTAGTAGTTTCTCTACCTCACTGGAAGCTGCGGCGCCTCCTAGTGCTTCTTTGATCCTCTTTTTAAACTCCTCATCAACATCACCTTCATCCTCGGAGCTCTTATCATCGGAATCATCTTCTTCCTCACTTGAATCCGATTCCACTTCTGTAGTGGAGTCGGTCAATTGGTTAAAAAGCACTATTTGTCGGTCCGGTTGGTCTAGCGGTTAAGTGCGTCGCCTTTCAATCGAAAGGTTAAGGAATAAACCTGAATATCCTATCCTATCCTACTTAGCCCATGGATACAGATTGGACTGAGTTTGTGGCCTAATACCGAACAGTGGCCCCGTTTATACCTCACAGATGGTTAAATAAAGAGTACATTTTTTGTTACAGTTATATTAAGCATTTCAAACTATCTCAACTCAGTTAAATTTATTTGAATTTCACCGTTTTCTTTTTTCTCCTCTTCTTCTTCCTCATTGTCATCATCATCTTCTTTGTCTTCCTCATCTTTCATCAAATCTTCACTTTTCAGTTTCAAAACCTGTGGAAAGGGTAAATACTTTAAAAAAAATAATTGAAAATTTAGTTTATGAGAGTTATAGAAAAAATATCCTAATATTTGTAAAAACAAACAGAAAAGCACAAATCTAACGAGCTAAAAATCGGTCTCTTTTAATATAGATAAATTCTTTATGCTACAGGGTTGCTACTTTGCTAAAAATAAACAACAACTACATAAGCCTTATTGTGCAGTAATTAAGTAACTACCCTCGGCGTCACATTTTTTGTTACAATCATAAACAAGCTTCACTGGCACAGCAAAACTAATCAGGCAAACAAGATAATTAACTTTCCACAGATGTTTCACGAAAATTACTTTTTTTTCGGTTAAAGAATGCATTAAATCTCTGCTTACCAAAAAATTAAAATCATACTATAAATCAAAAGTGGAAAAAATTATATCCGTAACAGAAAGGGTTTAAAGAAAGAAAACAATTATCTTAATTCTGTCATCACTCTGCTGCTAATTAGAAAACAATCTATACATAATGGCTCTAAAAGTTCAACTTACATTGGTCATAAGGTTAAGTGAACTGGTGGTGAGATGAGCGCTGATCAACCTGAACACTTGTTCAGCCACCATCCGCACACTGTGTGATCCTTGGGACATCATGGTGAGGAGTATCTCAACAATAACCTTGGGAGAACAAGTACATATTATGTAATATGAAAGCGCATTAATATGACATTATTATGCGGGTCCACGGTAGCACCGGGACCAGGAATTTAGGCCATAAAAGGCCCATTACACCAGCGCCCCGAGCTATCATAATTCCAGGATAAAGCAGTCAAGATAGCTCATAGAAGTTATTTTAAATTTGTACCAGGACATTTGAAAATGAAAAAAAGGCCTAAAGATTATATATTTAATTACAACAATCTTCTATTTAATTTTTGCACCAAAAAGGCTTTCAGGAAATAATATTTTTTTTAAATACGGTGGATTACAGTGTTTTTAACCAAGTTTGTGGCTCATAAATAATATCGGTTTTCTAAAATTCCCACACCAACTTACATCGACCCAGTGCGGCTGGTCTTCATCACATTTCTTCGAGGTTGGTTTATGATGGAACCGACCATCAACAATGATGTGCAGATCCTCCAGCACGTCCACCGCACTCGATTGAACTTGTGGGTTAAACGAGATGAGCTGGAGACCGACGTGGAGCAGCAGGAGTTGGAGGGCAGTTGCTTCGGAGGAATTGCTGGTTTTCGCATCTGGATGGAAAAGAGAAAATGAGGTATGATCGATTTCTCAGATTTTGCTCAGGTTTAATTTGAGGTCCCCTTGTGTGATTATGATCAAGATACAGAAATTTGTTCAACATTTTTTTTAAAGATAAATTTACTACACAATTCTGTGTGTTTCATTTTTGGCATTAAAATGACTGTTAAATTGACAAAGATTCTAAGAAGACCACATTTTATAAAAAAAATATATATTAAACATGTTAGGCAAGTTAATATAATAATATGTTTTACGTAAACTGGAGCAGTCATTTTTTAAATATTTAAACCTATTATAAATACACACAGATAAGACAAAAACTGTAGAATGTGAAAAATAAAACTGTAAATATGTACGAGTGCATGGGAAAGGGAATAAAACAGATGTTTATATTGATATTGTTGTTTCTATAGATCAAAATTCATTAACTAACTTACTTTTAAGTTTGGCAAGTTCTGCGACATAATCCATCGTTTTCGACCATATCTGCTGCAGCTGGTCATCAAGTTGGAACACTGGTTTCATACTGATGTCTTGAAGGGTGAGGTCAGCGTATCGTGATATGAATGTGAGCCAGAATTTGCCATCATTCATTGTCCCTGCGATCCGTGGTACAGTCGGCTTGTTGTCCTCTGTGGTGTTGGCCTGTGTAGGTACAACACAATGAAATAATGGGAGCGGTTACTTGGTAGCTTTTGGCAAGGAATGTACGCCTGTTGTAAGTAAGATGTGGATTTATGTGGAAAACTGCATAACCCATGATTTAGAGATAATGGTGTAGCATGATGGATGTATGTAAGTAGTTGATATTTATTGCATTCAGGGTCCGATAAAGTCGGGAATCCGGGAATGCGGTTCCCGTACCGCCGATCGGTCCGCGGTACGGCTTTGATCCGCCGAAAAAAAAATTTTCATTTATTTTTACACGGAATACGCCAATTAACTTGTGCGCGACCTGCGATAAATAGGGATGCGCAAGAGCCTAGATTCTTATAACGGTTAACCGATCAAAGATAAAAAAACGGTTAACCGATGTTTAGCCTAGTGTTCTCTCTCGCTAGTACTTAGCAATGGGATAAACGCTCGCGGGAGTGCGTCAGTGGTCCTGTATTGAATCTAGGTCAATGTAACCCTGGGTCAAACCGCCGATCAAAGCAATAAACACCGCGACAAATCGTCAGAAAAGCGGCGCTGCGGTTAGCAACACCGAGGCGTACAAAATCATACTAAGTCGATACGATCTCGAGGCCTCGACCGTTACTCGTACCATCACTTAGGCCTACTGCAAGTCAACTGCGCGGTCTTTAAAAAAGAAAAACCACCATTTAACTTATATTGTTATCATGCGCTGTTGTAGGCGTGAAAAACCGAACACAGTCGGAGCTCTAATCGGTTACCCATTTACCGACTTTATTGACGATAACCGTTAACCAATGCACAGCCCTAGCGATAAACCACACAACAAACTAATCGTATTATTATCTTAACTTAGGCTATAAGGTCAGATTTTTTTCAAAGGTTGTTGACCCTATGATTTCGGCATTTCGCAGACGTAATAAACAACATTTGTAACAATGCATCATTATTCATTGTTATAATATAACCTAGACTAGCTATAGTTTTGTTTATGCGACACCGGGACAGGCATTTCGTAACGAACGACCACAAATTACCACAAAAGTACAGAACGCTGCGAATAAACGCCTATCTTTGTTCGAAATTTAATCGATTGCTGTTGTTTCTGCATGTTGGGACTGCGAATAATCTATTTATAGTTTATTACACGCATCGCCGCACTTGATATCGAAAAGACGCGGTTCGGTCTAATTAACTTTAATGTCACCATTAGTGCGTCGTATCCGACTTTTAAGCCGCGCAAAGTTAAATTACCAATCCTACACGCATGGGAATATGACAGGGCTAGTGTTTATTGTTGATTTTTGTCACGGTACGATTCTTAGTCAAAAAGATCGGTTCCAGTACGGCCAGAATTTTATCGGGCCCTGATTGCATTTCCCACGATCCAGTAATAATGGTAAAAATGGGTAGACAGTAATCTTTTGCAGAATTGTCCATGTTTCAAATTACACCGAAGCTACTGTTTCGATATTACGAATATAACGATAGTAGGTGCCAACATTGTTGCAGCTTTAGTAATATTTTGACTGACTTAATTACAAAGCAATAATTCTACAACAACAAAACACGGCACGAAAGATCATGCAATTGCCTTTGTAAGTTCATATAAAACAGTTTTTACATTTAAATTTAAAACACAAAACTTTAGTAACAATTAGAGGAGTGGTATTGTATTCCTGTTAGTCCACACTTACATTAAGTTTGTCGAACTGCAAAGGCAGCATGTTATTGAGCCACGACAAGATGTTGGTGAAGCACTGCTGCGTGTGCGACTGGGATGGTTGGGACAACTCAATGAAACCTTCCTTGATTGAACCTGGCTCCAACACTTTGGAATTCGAGTTTTGAGACATAACTGAAGAAAAGATAATAGTGTTAAATCAATTAGCACAATTATTGAATAAAGATTGTGCATATGCCATATTTCTGAACATGGATAATTGTTAAAAATTATACATATTATTTTTACACTATTTGGATGGCTATTTTATATATGTATACAAATTGGTTTCTTGATTTTTTGTCGATGATTAACACGAGAGATATTAAACTGAGAGACATTAAGGCATGTAATCAGTTGACTAATAAAGTGATCAAAGCAAAATCAGGTAAAAATACTGTTAAAAGATAATGTGTAAAATGTGCTAGTATGTTTATTAGAAGTTTTTTTTGTTCCAATTTATTACCAAAAATGTATCATACAAATCTATAGAAAATTTTTTTATTCTTGGTGAAATATCTTAAGTTACTGCAAAATAATTACAACGTTGATATCTGATATGCAATATTTTGCGAACTTAATCGAACACCTATGTTACTAGGTGCTGTATGGTTCTTGTTAATGTAACTTATATTTAGGAAAAGTTTAAATATAAAAGCAAGGAATTCTAAAAATTAAAACTTTTTGTAATTTACCTTGTATTTAAGTAAGTGCAGACTTTAACCATAAACAGACAACGTTTTTCTACATTTATTATCAAAAAAAAAGATTTCTAGTCTTAGTGAAATTGCATTTTTTTGCGCAAATGCGCCACACCTTACCGACAAAATGCGAATGAACGAAGAGGAATTTGACGATAGATCCAATCCAATCCTCCTCTCGAGGAAGACTGTGCATCCGAACCAAATGAGAAAGTTGAGAGCTGCTCCATCTGAATGAGGTAATTTAACTATGCAAAGTGCTAAAAATTACAGAAATGACCTCTCCGTTTCTTATCTATGCTTATATTGGTGTTTTAATGCAGCTGTTTATTTCAACATTCTTATGTTGCTAATATTATTAAATCAGCATCTTTATCTATTATTGACAACCAAAGTATCTGAATAATATTCAGACATGATTGAGTACCGTAATACAGTTTTTAAAAAGGGTTCGATTTAATCTCCCAAATTGCGAAAATAACACCCATCACTATCATGTGTTTTCATAAAAAAAAATCATGTTTTTACATAAATTTGGACATCCTTATTTTCTTACAATGTTTGAATATAAACATTTACAATAAACATCGTCTTACTTTCTTGCAACATCCAAGTTTAATTCCTGTATCCCCTCTTTGCCAGTCGAGCCGTAAAGATAAAGCTGCTTCAGCCAGTTGATGTATTTGAGCAGAGCAGGCAGTTTAAAATGGCTGATTACTGAATGCAGAATTGATGTGTGGGTGATCCCGTCGAGATGTATGCCACCGGGACTGGAATACGGATTATAAGGCATAATTAAAATAATACCAAAATAATATAAACCAAAATTGCCATGTTTAAGCAAATTTGTAGTATTTTTTGGTATTTTAAGAGTTGAATATTAATTGTATAACAGAGCAATTATTAGTAGACAGAACAAGTTTTAGAAAAAACACAGGTATTAAGCACAGATGCTTTTGACAGCATAGATTTTACATTAATCGAAAGAAACATGTCCATGAAATGCTTGAATGTCTGCAAAGTTCATTAAAGAAAAAATATTGAAGCTTTGATGTTCTTATTCATACTGTAGCTTGCCAAACATTATGTACTCGTGCTTCACATTTTGTTAAAACTAACTAGTCTTGGTATTTTACATTGACATAGTGTATTGGCATTATTATCTTAACAAAA
>CH003263.1:1805601-1827701 GCA_000149265.1 Ciona savignyi
CTATTTGTTTTAAAATATTGTGTTAAAAATGTACTTGTTGTGGTTGTGGCTGCGACTGTTGTAGAACCAACTTGAGGTGTATTGCTGTTAGTTTGAAGTTGAAGACCACTTCCAGGTTGAACAAGCTGAATTGTGTTGTTGTAGTTTTGCTACAACAGAAATTGCCAGTGATAATTGACATAAAAATTAGGGTCTAGATTTTAAAGAGATAATAATATTAACACTTGGTAAGGGAATATACAAGGCAGGATAACGGGAGTATTGCTGAATCTTGCATAAGCATGATTCTTACCAGTGCAATGCTCTTTAAATAGGTGCAAGTTGGCATTTGTGTACAAAGAAATATTAAAATCAACTTTTTACATTTTTACACAACGTTTTTGTGGTTAATAGCCTTTACCCAAAAGATACTAAAATAATCACTTAAAATAACTTATCCAATCATTTATATTTTTATTTCATTTTTGTGCTTTAATTTTGCAATTTGTAAGATATACAAAGTTTTTAAAAATACCTGATTGGAAGACCCTGAAATATTATTCGATTGTACAGTGACTTGTTGAGGCTGTGCCTGGTGTTGTTGCTGATTAACTTGGCCACTATTCATCGTAATTAACTGTAAAATGCAGTTGTTTAAAATATGTTTCAATGGCCACACTTGTACATAAAATCAGCTGGAAATTATACTTATTTTTAGGATTTATCCACTTTTAAATGGATACCGGTAATAAACAACCAGAAGACACTAACTAATTGGATTACGCATATCCACTTATTGCAATAAGAGTTATGTTCAATTTAAAAAATCCACTACAGTCATTTAAAACTATGTTATCATGTACTGGCCAGTTTAAATTCTAAGTATTGTGTTGCTCGCAAGCACTACGATATAGAGTTCAGGACAAAGTTAATCAAGTGTGGTTTTGTGGTGCGGAACTAAACCAAGGACCACCTGTTTCAAATAATATATTGCAAATTATAATTACTTGATAGGTTGGTTGGCCATTGGGTCCAGTTGTTTGAACAAGCTGAGCCTGAACAGAAGCGGTTGTACCAGCTGCATTGACCATGCTGGTCTCCATCTTTTTGATCTCGCTAAAAGTTGATAAATATTAGAATATTATAGTGAAAAAATATATATATAAAAAGAACACCAACATGCAAATTATATTAATAATTTACAAATATGCATGAATTCATGTCAAACCATATAATTTATAGGCTATACATGCTACATTTTGTTTATGGTCAATTGCACTTATAAACTCAATCTAATTAAAACTGGCAGTTTTAAACCACAATAAACCATACAACAATTTCATTGCGAATAACAACTAACACAACCAGAGGAGCACAGTTTTTGGAGATGCAGGTAGCATTGGAATTATACAGAACACAATATTTGTGAGTGCGGTATGGTTTGAATATAATTGTTTACTCCCATGACGTTTATATCTGAACCACCGCTTGTGTTAGCCTAATATTTTATGCCAGTGATATAGTTTAATACTTTTGTAATGCCACAAAACATAAAATTGACCCTGTCCCCGGCAATAAAAATTGACTACTCTGATAAGTTTTGTATATAAACTTAATTGTCATTTGGGCTGAAGGTCAAAGGGATATAAACCAAGAACAAGTTCTTTACCTTGAAAACTTTCTTCAGTTATAATTATGTACATGACACTTAATTTATAGATACTTTTTTATAGTGATTTTTCTTCTTATGTCGTACTTAAGGCCATCTTTGCTCACAACGAATTTTCACAAATATTATTTAGCATACGGATCGTTTCATGTTTTTATTTAATACTACCAATGTATAAAACGGCTATTTTTCATTGTCATTTCGCGTTTTAACTTCCAGGATGTAAAAAATTCTTTACTTCATTATTAATCAATCACTCAATTTACCAAACTCAAAAATATACGGTAACAATGGAGTAAGAAAATAGTTAATCGAAAAATAATACGTACCACAAGAAACATATTTTGAAGTTTGTTACATCATGATGATTTCAAATAAGCTAACTTGAAATTGCTTTACAGCACCAAGTACTTTTTATACAAAATACGTTTAAGTATTCTTTGCAAAACCGCAAAATCATCTTGTATGTAAACATCGTTACCATACAGTAGAAATAAATTGAATTTAACTTACTTTTTTCCAGTGTCTTCTGATTGGATCTGCCAATTTTTTACACGGCGAATAGAAAATGGCTTCCATATCTGCCTGACCACTCAGCGATCACTGCTTTAGTCAGCCAATCACAAAGTAGTATGTGGTCACGTGGAAAGAACATAACAAAACAATCTAGTAACTGATATGAACTTGAGTAAATTCTTCTCCCACAACTGGTCGGTTTCTTCGTTGTTATACACATGTCTCTACTCGTGGTTTTGTTTACTCTTTGTCAATGAAATGTATTCTTTATTCTTACGTGTTTGTTTTACTATATAGTCTTATCATAGATTTTACTCGGTTATTACGAAACAACGTGCATTGATGTGTTGATGACATAAAGTGTGTTAATTCCTTTTACCTTATTTATTTGTATCTTTGCGTTGGTTGCCAAATGAATGTGTCATTACTGTCTGGTAAAGTGGGAAACCGATACTAAAGACATTGCCAATATGGGATAAAAGTAAACCGCATGTTGGAGAAAATATCACTGATACAGTTCCTCTGTTCATGTTTCGGTAGCAATTATATTGTTCTGTGCTGTAAGTTACATTAACCAAGGTCCCTAATAACATACCAAATTGGTTGGACCCGGCACTGGTATCCATGAAAATACCATAGTCGGATATCTAGTGTTGTAAAAGCAAACGTTGGAGAATTTATATGTTCCCGTCAATTTACTAGTTGAAACTGGGCGGTATAGGTACGTTATCGCTTCTGCTATTCTCGATTTTTTCCTTCGTAAACACCCTCAACGAACTTGGCACCATAATCATCATAGCAGCAAAAGCCGAAAGGTTGCAGATTCTGAACTGGTTGCTACCTAGTCGGTTTTGTCCTTTGCAAAACATTTAACGCACATTGTCAGAACCCCTCACTGCAATAGCTCCGGGAACCCGACTATGGGCGCGAGGTGATTCGACGTTGCTCGTGTGTTAACCCCCTTGGTTTTTCCATTCACGGGGATAAACATGAATATCCTATTCTAAGATCCGCTAATTAGTTCAAGCATGACTATCCTATAACTATGACGTAATTAGTAAATGTGTCGTTTCGTATTACGTTACCTGGGTGTGTGTGATGTCACATAAATATTATGCTGAACATAAAAATAACTTATTTTAGTAATCAGAGAGATTATGTTTATCAATGATATACAGCTGCTCAAAAGTAATTGTGGGTCGTTGATTACATGATTCTTAAAACAAGACCACACCCCGATTATAATTTTGGTACGTCACGACTCGTGTCGAAAGGGAAACCACCACACAGAGAAGTCTGATTCTCTCGACTGTTACGTCAGTTGATTACGTAAACGAAGGCCATTACGGAAGGTGGATGTAATTTAGTTTATACGACTTGTCGATTTAATTACATAAGGACCTTCGTACCTTAACATCAGCTATATTTAAACAATAGTATGTTTTAATATGCCACTTCACTCATCGGGTGGTTCACAACTATTTAGCTTCGGTTATTTTTAGTTTATAATTATATTAATTATGAACGAAACAGAAGGCATATATACGTCAGGCCAAATATGAATAGTGAAAACTTAAATGTATGTTAGACGATAAATTAATTATCACAGGTAAGGATACTCATGTTTTCCCTTTAAATGGAAAAACGGCAGGATCGTTATCACGCGGATATTTGACGATAACCTCGCGAATATCTTTAATACACTGGGTTTGGGAATGCTCATTAAGTACCTTGCCCAAGGAGGTAATTAATTAGCCTTTCACTAGTTTTAAACCTGCAACATTTTGGTGGAAGAGTAGGGCACAAACTCACAAAGCTGTTTGGCCACAATTATCATTAGTCCATAGCCAATAATTGATTATGAATAGATTGCTCGACCCAAATGAAATCTATTAATCACATTTCCATAGTTGTGTAGTTATCAATTCAATTAATAATATGGCTGATGCTCATTTACAAAGTCTTCAAGAAATTCCTGATTTACTGGGACTTTTGATTTTAAACGATGATGGTGCTTTGTTATCGTCATATGGTGACTTTATAAACGATGATGCCTTGGGAAAACAAATGTCTAAACTTGTTCAAATTGCATGGAAACTGAAGCTTGGAAATAACTCTACTAATAAAGTTCAACGCTTAAGTTTAATTTACACAAACTTTATGTATTTGGCAACTGTTTCTGGAGGAAAAATCTACATCGTTAAAAGGCCATACAAACCAAGTGAAGCAATGGCATAAAAATAAGAATTTTTTTTATTTAAATTGCCATAATATATATCAATGCATTTCAGACTGTGTTCAGTTTTTATTGACTTTTTCGTGTACCAGAATTAAACGTTATAAATTTAATTTTCCTAGACCTAAGAAGGTAATTTTTTAATATCGGTAAATGTTTTGGATGCAATATCATGTATATATTTTCTATTTTGTGATTATAAATACATTTATTTTACTGATAAGCTAGAGTTTAATATTTAATATCATCTTTCTATTGAATTTAAATTGTTTCTCATTGACAGTTGCTGGTGTAGGGTGCTTTTTGATTATGTCCGCACAATTTTTTCAAAAGCTGCTGAACCCTGTTTCTAATTCTAAAGCTGCTCCTTTGGATGGTGAAATACTCTACAGCCGCAACAGCGTCTGCATACACCCACCTAGTTTGCTATCCAACGATATATTGCACCACACGGGCTACCTGACCATCATTGCCAAAGTAGAAGCAGGTGTCACTGCTTTGGTACTGAACTGGAACCCAAATAGTAAAACTGAAAATGATAATTTAAAGGCGGACAACCTTCGCTTTCCACAAGAGGAAATAGAATTAGATATTGGTAATGGCACAAGCACCCCAACATCAGATGCTCCAACTAATGGGTCCAAGGATCTCAGCAAAAAGACTGAACATGAGGATTTAAAGAGCGATACCTTTTCCTTTTCCCAACAGGAAATAAAATCAGATATTGGTAATGACACAAGCACTCCAACATCAGATGCTCCAACTATTGGATCTGATGATCTCAGTACAGAGACTGGTTCTCCAGACAAAGATGTACAAATTGAAGATATACTAAATGATGTTGACATTAGCAAATCTCCACAAGCAATCCACAATTTTCAATTTCCAGAAAATTCGATTCGTTTTAACCATGCCTCCCCTTCGTATAACCAAGGCCATGTGATAAGACCCCCTAAGAACCAAGCGTTTGGATTATTTCAAGTCAATCTTGCAGAAATGAGATCAATGCGAATATTTTTTCGCAATGAAGCATGTAGTTGTGGTGAGATTATAATAGCCAGTAGGGAATCCCAATACAAAGTCCTACATTTCCATAATGGAGGTCTTGACTGTGTTGCAACAGTTCTTCTTGAATGGAAAGCCTTGATTAAGAAAAATAAAACCATAATTAATGGAGATTTGGGAATTCATCACTTTTCAATAGTAAAACCACTTTTACCGCCTAACCAAAGACACCCTGAAGAAGGTTTGTACAAAGGCTTAACAAGTGATACCTGGAGCTTACTTGCTGATGAATATGGGCGAATTCAAAACGAAGAAAAGATCCAAAAGGCTGTGTTTTTCGGTGGAGTGAAAAAGGAGTTGCGACATGAGGTGTGGCCATTTTTGCTCAAGTATTATAAACTTGACTCAACTGTTGTTGAGCGTGATGAACACAAGGTGAATAAATCAAGTGAATATGTTGAAATCAATGAAACTGCCCTTCATATAATGGAAAAAACTACTGGTAAGGAACTGGAATTCTGGAGAAATGTTGATTGTTCTGTCGAAAAGGATGTGTTGCGCACAGATAGAGCAAATCCTTACTATCAAGGGGAGGGAAATCCAAATCTTGATGTACTTAAAAGAATATTGTTCAATTATTCGGTTCATTCCAAAACTGGTTACACTCAAGGAATGTCAGATTTGCTTTCTCCGCTTTTGATTGAGCTAGAAAGTGAAAGTGACACATTCTGGTGTTTCGTTGGCTTAATGCAGCGAACCATATTCATCAGCTCTCCGTCAGACCAAGACATGGAAAAGCAACTTCTATACCTGCGGGAATTACTAAGATTGATTCTGCCACAATTCTACAACCATCTGTTAACTTGTGGTCCTGGATCAATGGAATTGTTGTTTACTCATAGGTGGATTCTACTGTGTTTCAAACGTGAATTCACGGAAGATGAAGCCTTGCTTGTGTGGGAGGCATGCTGGGCTCATTATCAGACCAACTATTTTCACCTTTTCGTCTGTGTTGCCATCATTGCATTGTACGGGACGGATGTTGCTGAAAACAAACTCGCTTCGGATGAAATGCTTCTACACTTCTCACACTTGGCTATGCAAATGAACGGTCAACTTGTGCTGAAAAAGGCGCGCGGATTATTACACAGTTTCCGCATGCGCAAACACCTACCATGCATTTTGCGTGACATCTTGCCTGCTAACTGTGCAGATGAAGCAGCCAGCCAACCCAAGTTCCGATGTGTCGGCTCAAATGAGTGTAAGGATGGCTGTGTGTACGGTGGAATGGATAATACTACTAACAGTGAACCAAGATTCAACATTCCAAAATTTTTCAAACAGCAAGTCAAGTCGTTTGAAGATCAGTTTAAAATCTGAAACACTACGTAAACAACTATGCCAACATTGCAACTAATTAGCAAATCAGTGTCATGCAAATGATAGTGGTGCGAATTGGTATGCATTTGTGCAATCTAACTTGGGTGTTTATTTTTATTTTTGCTTGGTGCGAATCTTTTATGCACTTACCTCAGCAATGCAATTCATACTCATACATTCATCATAGCAAAGTACGCTACATATTTTTGATATCATATCTCTGTACCAGCATCAGAATTATCACACAAGAGCAAGATGCTATCTATACTTGCTCTGATAACCTTTACCATAATTGCCAAATTTCTTTTACTCGTTATCACATTTAAACATGTGGAAACCAACTTTTAACAAAATGTAAATATAAATAATTATATATATGTGTCGATGCACCATATTTTTATTAGCCCAGTTCTGTAAAACTAAAAAATATATTTAGCAAAGATATTGGCTGATACTAGCACTGAATGACTAAAATACCATTAGCTCCAGCTATTAAAACACTATACAGGTTTATGAAACATCAGTTGTTGTAATCTTGCATTGTGGGATTGTGTCAACAAAGTTGCACTGTGTTCTTTTAAAAATACCACATAATATCTTTATAAACATGTAAATTTAACTGTAATATTTAATCACTTTTTAAAATCATTTCCCACTGACAAAAACGATTTGTTATTTTCAATAGTGTGGATAAACAAATCCTTGTTCCATTCTTAGTTAAACTATCTTGCCACCATCTTTTTCATTTGCACTTTTCAAACTTTTTCACAGCACATTAATATCTGAAGCAATGTTTTAAAGTTAACTGGTGATTTTTTTTTCTGCTTTCATTCTACCTTGTATATGAATTTTTCCATAAAATGTCTGTTAACCAAAAATTAATAACAGCAAATGTAAAGAAAATGTAAAACCCCTATGTATATATATAGATATCTGATCTTTGTCATTTTTTGCTTTCTCGCTGTTGCTGCAACTTAAAAAGTGTTTTATTTATTAATATCTTTTACTTTGCATTTTCGTAAAACGTTACATTCTTTGTTGTCTGTATTTAACATACGTAACATAGGGATACCAGCTTGTTAAAATAAATGTTCATTGTACATAAAACACATGGTAAATTTGAAAAGTTTTGATTTATATAACTGGATAGTGAAATGTTACATACCATTAAAAAAAACATTAAAGATTACGCTCGCCACTGTAGCTATTAATAGGTTAATACATTCTTTAAGAAATCTCGTTCCTCACTCTAGCTCTGCTCTTTTCTAATTGTTTGTAGGTGGATAGGTGATAACTCTGAACATGAGGCTAGTTATCCTGGATGATTATGACCAAGTTAGCCACTGGGCAGCTAAATATGTACGAAACAAGATTCAAGAGTTCAACCCAGGGCCTGAAAAGCTTTTTGTACTCGGTCTTCCAACTGGCAGCACTCCTTTGGGAATGTACAGAAAACTGATTGAGTTCTACAAAGCAGGTTCAGTTTCTTTCAAATATGTGAAGACATTCAACATGGACGAGTACGTCAACTTACCCCGTGACCACCCCGAAAGTTACCATTCGTTCATGTGGGACAACTTCTTTAAACATATCGATATTGACCCAAAAAATGCCCACATTTTGGATGGGAATGCACCGGACCCAGTCGTGGAGTGTGATAACTATGAAGTGAAGATCAAAGAAGCCGGTGGAGTTGATCTGTTTATCGGTGGAATCGGGCCGGATGGACACATCGCGTTTAACGAACCCGGATCAAGTCTTGTGTCACGTACTCGTGTGAAAACTTTAGCACAAGAGACCATCCAAGCCAACGCTCGTTTCTTTGGAAACGATCTGTCAAAAGTTCCAACTCAATCACTCACTGTCGGTGTCGGAACTGTGATGGATGCCAGAGAGGTTTGTCATCATTTTATTAATATATATCTTGTCTGAAACATCAATATTAGTTTTAAATTTAAACCCTATATTTTGTTGTTTTTTTTGTTAAATTACTGTCAACAGTCAATAATGCAACCTTTAAAATCGCATAAATATTTACTCATTTTTCACAGGTTATGATATTGATAACTGGTGCTCACAAAGCGTATGCATTGCACAAGGCCATTGAAGGTGGTGTTAGTCACATGTGGACTGTATCAGCCTTCCAACAGCATCCTAAGACCCTTTTCTTGTGTGATGAAGATGCCACTATCGAGCTCAAAGTAAAAACCGTCAAATACTTCAAGGGATTGATGGAAATCCACAATAAATTAATTGAAGAAAAGGTACCAGTTGCCAAATCCTGATTTAAATTACGAAAACTCAAATGCCCTTCACCTAGTGTATAGCATTTCATTGCAATTTACTTTTTTGTCAAAAACACAAGTCTTTATATCTAATTAATGCATTTCATGTGCAATCTTACAGAAGTGAAAGTTCGGAAAATGTATCGAACAGATTTCCTATTTTGCCTCAATGTAGACAACAAATATACATATATATATGTTGTCTACATTATATATACCTGAGAGTTCATATTGCTTTATATTCCACACGCTGTGTATTACATGTAAGGACCATATATCATTCATTATTAGCTGCTGTTACGTAATTAGAGATCTTGCTCATGACGAGTCGCCGTAATATTAAACACATATGCAACGCCACAATCATTTTTGATTTATTGACCAAATATTACAAGGTTAGCAACTACTCAGGTAGGCCAGTCCAGTCTTGAACGGCGTGTAAAGGCTGATTTCTTCTTTTTCGAAAGCGTTTGTTCTTGAGGGCACGGTTGAACCAAAGGCACTGCACGTACCTTTTATCGCTTCGAGCAACAGCGTCGCAGGCACTTACCAGATTACTGAAATCAATAAACGGTAGTGAAAACCACAAGGCCTTTCAGCGCAAAACAGCCACAGCAATGAGCAGAACGCTTTGTGGATTTTAAGGCAATTAATTATACCGAACACTAATTTCGAAATCCAAACTGCTAATTTCGTTGACTTAGCGTAAACTGAGAAATCGGATTTGGGAATAAAGGTCTTACGAAGGTTTTACGTCATCGATTTTATCGATCTTACTTCGCGCAATACTGGTTGATGCGAGGACATGTGGAATGAATTAAGTTGTTCGCGCAGATGTATGATCAATTCGGACGCTTTATCGATTTTGGACGTGCGTATAATAAAGGCTATACTGTTTTTCTCGTGTTTTAAAATATTTAGCTGTAATCCATGATTCGGGAAATAATTGACTTTGAAAACGACATGTCACCCACAAAACTTTTATTTACTGAAATGTCTAATTAAGTTTTGTATTATGCCCATAGCGTAACATGACGCATTAGGATTAGTGCGGTGCGAACACTGAAAACTATTTATGACGCTGTTGGAAAATATATTACTTGTGTTCATCATAACAAGCTATCCGATACAAGGATAATATAATTATGCTTGTGTTTTTTTTGTATAGAACTGGAGGA
Organism: Ciona savignyi; assembly: GCA_000149265.1. Classification (NCBI taxonomy): domain Eukaryota; kingdom Metazoa; phylum Chordata; class Ascidiacea; order Phlebobranchia; family Cionidae; genus Ciona; species Ciona savignyi. Next base: position 1,815,850 of record CH003263.1, read on the forward strand.
TATTCTTGTCTCGGTTAATTGGAAAACGCAAGGGGTGCGTTATTACGCTCTCTGCCGTCATATTACCACGCGCCCACCGTTGAGCTACCACAGCCATTGTAGTTGTGTTATATATAATCAAAATATTTCTTTAGTTTTAGTATAACCCATTATTCCACCCGGTCCCGGCAACGCTCTTTCAGTACCTAATCGAAGGATACAAACTTCTAGCCACCGGTTGGTTTCGATGCAACCCTCATCCAAGTGACGTGTAACGAACTATATGATACCAAACCGAACAGACAAATACCACTGAGTCCACTTGCTCTGAAGATGTCGGATACACACACACAAATGTTTGTTTGATTTAAAACTGATGATAATGAAATGCCTGTCCGCCGGTGGTTTATCGCTCAAAATTTGTCGCCAGTGCATGCTAACTATAAAGAAACAAACCCATGGCCACCAGCTTGCAAGCGTGTATGCGAGTAGTAGAGTCGGACAACCCGTATAGAATCTATCTAGATCAGTTTAACCTAACAGAATAAAATGTAAACATTTTCTGGGGGCAAAGAGTAATATTTTTGACATAAAATGACACTATTAAGCTACTTTGGCCCCGATACACAAAAATTGTGTATTATTGTGCCTGAATTGATTAATATCGCACTTTAGCTGTAAGCTTAATTTTAACCTTATAAGTACATATTTACCAAGGAATGATGATAAACCGCTTATCGGGGTAATTTGCGTAATATGGTACAACAATTATTGTATTTTTAATATGCTTATACAAGCACGAAAAGTTTGTAACATTATTAAAAAGGACGTCGATATCAGAGTTATCCCAGTCTATAAGCGGTCGGATAAACTGACAAACGCGTCCGATTCCAAGACACATAAACGAATTCTGTAATCATGTCAGAAACAAGGATTTGTATAGCTAGATTATTAAATCGAGCGCTGACCTGTATGTGATCCGAAGGGAACGCTCACCAGTCTGAATCGTGTGTTCAATTTCCCCAAAGTTCTTCATGTAATCAAGCCCTGCTTTGAACGTAATGGACTTGCTGAAAAACACGCAGACTGTAGATAGAGAGGCTTGGATTTCGCCGTTGATCGACTTCCCTCGTTCATCACGGTCAGTAGCGTGATGATCTGTCTAAACAAAGTCACCTGATGACCATCACAGTGCAATTGGAGATATACACAAGGTATTGGAAGGATGGTGTTTGATACAGACACAAGAAACTTTTTATCGAGAAACGAGTCACATTAACTTGGAAACAAACTGATGATAAGTACAATAGAATGTATGGTGAGACTCAGAAACATCAAATTAGCAGTGGTGTATTTAAATATAGGGTCAGAATCGTTTGTTTCTCTAAAATCGGCTTGTTTTTGAAGTATTTATATACAGGACGGTGTATATGAAAAAAAACACACTTTTCTATAAGCAAATGCGACTATACCGTATACTCTTTTAGCGAAGACTTGACTCGGTTTTGGACTGTAGTAAACTGCACAGGGAGGTTCAAGATTCTTCTCGTGCACGGAGTTGCACGGTACCTTTTTTCCAGCGTGTTTCTCGGTGTTCTAGGATTTTATGAATCCTTGTAAAGGTTTTAAGTACAGCCCAAAAGATTTATATTTCAGCAGAACAATGCCTGATCAAAGGTGGTGGGGTTTTAATAAAATGACAAGGACTGGGCCCGGTGCTCATAGCCCGGATCCACACACGCTCGCCAGCCCGCCGACAGGTGTTTATTTCTCAAAAGACTAAGATATAAAGATAACAGTGTGACCGTTAGCCTGGTGGTTTCGTGCGACGCCTTTCATCCGAAAGTTTGCCGTTTCAAAACTGGTCGCTAACTGGTCGGTTGTGTCCTTGGGTAAGGCACTTAACGGACATTGCCTGAATCAGTCGGATTAATGGGTTCTAATAAATTAAAAAAACGCTTGTGTCGTGGTCAACACACTGCAATAGCTCTGGTAACCTGACGATAGGCGCGACGTGGTCTGATGATTGCCCGCGTTTTAACCTCCTTGGTTTTCCCATTTAGTCCGGCGGGGTAGTCTGGTGGTTTAGTGCGTCGTTGCAGGTTCTAAAATGGTCGCTAGCTAGTCAGTTGTGTCCTTGGGCAAGGCACTTAACGGGCATTGCCTGAACCCAGCGGATAAATGGGTTCTACTAAATTAAAGGAACGTGTGAATCATACACAACACAATGCAGTAGTTCCGGAAACCAGTCGGTGGGCACAGGTTTGGCGGTAAGACACATACACCAAATTAACATGTTTTTTTGCACATATAGGCTAGCCTACATTCCATATATATCTTATACAATACCGGTAGGCTACATGTAAGGACTAAGACCGTAATTGGAGTTTTATTCTAAGATCAAAGCCTACCGCATTGGCCCTGGCTTTCATGTCCTCATACAGCATCCTCGACACAGGGTTTGGAAGATAGTTGACAGTCTTGCAAAGTTTGTTGTATTCGTACACTAGTCCCGACAGTTTATTCTTGCGATACCTTAGACAAGAATTCTGAGCGACAGGGTCGATTTCCAGATTACAACCTGCCATTGGAGCAGATGCTAGTATTTCTTGCATTGTTTTGGTTAGGTGACCATCTTGTGTTTTCGGTATTCCTGTCAAGGTTCTAGAAAACCCACAAGGAGCAGAGATTCCAATAACGTTGTTGAGCGTTCGAGGCATTTGCCAGTTTTGATTGACCGCAATTTTGCGGCGACCACAACTAAATTTTAAATTTGACAAGTACAGTTGTGAGTCATGCTTTGTTGTGAAGTAACTGTTACGTCACTTTGACCACAAAAATAATTATAGAAAACATACTGAAGCTAACGTGCGTTTAATGCAATCGCAAACCAAATATATCATGTTTAAAAGGAGTAGGAAGGTAAGATTAGATTTCAGGCGAATGGGTTTTAAGTTCTAAAAACCTGTGCATTCATTTCGAGCATAGGTAACAGGCTATTATGCCCAGATTCTGCAGAACGTCAGATCTCCTGTACATAAGCACTGAAATGGCTTTTATACCAGACTCGATGTAAGTTAACGATCACCGTTGTAACATCTCTACCTAAGTAACGAATGCGATGTGTTTCCAATATCAAAGATTGCAAAAAACATAAAACAGACAGTTCGTCTAGAATTTTTAACTTATTGTTATTGTTATACACTGCACAGTAAGTTGAAGTATAACAAACTAAATTGTGCAGGTTTTGATCACCTGACTTCACGGCGGACGGCCCAGCACGTTACCATATGAAGGTTCAGCAAAAATTTAAAAAGCGTTTTACTTTTACTGCATTTATTTAAGTCGTACCAGTATTTCACAACATAAACAACACCAACTCTTAAACAGAAGATATTACAACATTAAACATTTTACTGAAAAAGAATCTTTATAATCTCCTATGAATGGTAGAAATACTGCAAAAAATGCTAAAATCAAATAAAACGTTAGAAAATGTGAGAAGTAACATACAATCTAAAATATATACAGCAAATAATTTGTGTAGTAATGTGTAACTGTAAACAGTATACTCGACTAATATTATTATAAATATCCCACAATGACGTAATTGGTGTTTTGTAATGGATAATATATTACATTCTTCTAAAATGGTGGCACCTGAATACATTGTTCCTTATCAGAACGTAGATTGTTTGAATCCAGTGGGATAATACGCATTGTGTATATTTACAGGGCTATACTGCATCATGGAAAAATCATGTAATATATGGTAAACATTAGGATTATGCTAGAAGTAATGAGAAAAAAGACATAGTTAGGATTTACTACAGGCAGTTGCCAGCTATGTACTTGAGTTAAAGGTTGAAAGCGCATCAAAAACCTTACAAATATCAATACAATTGCCAAAAACCATTGCACAAACTTAATTTAAATACTAAAAGTATATATACAATGCAATATAAAGTAGGAAAGAGACCATTTTGAAAACTAATTTTTGAATGTTAAAAGGAAAAATGGCAATGATGTATGCACATAGAAACAACATATATATATGTATGCAATACAGACGGGAAATAGAAAAATAAGTTTTGTATGTGGAGAAGATTGTGTCACAGCATATCACTATATGGCAAGAACCTGAAAAAGATTTTAAATAAAATGAAATAACAGAAGACCGAATTGGGTAGCCGAATGTTTAACACTACCAAATTATGCAACAAATCTGTATAGAAATGTTCTAAGTGACGAGCCCATCATAGGTTTAAAATTAGTCCATTTAAAAAACAGGAGGCACTATATTTCATGCAGGTTGATAACCAACAAGCAATGGTGTGATGGTGAAAAAAAACATTTTAATAATTGTTATTGTAGCCATAAAGATTTTTTTTAGATTTTTATGCAATTAATATCTGTACTTCAATGAAACAATACGGTAAGATTAATAATAAAGTTTTTTTGATGTAGTTATATGGCATATTCCGTTTTCAGGACTGGTGGGATAATTAGCATATTACCACACTGGTCACAAGTTTATAGAAAGTTTGGTATTTATTTAAAACTAAAATTTTATATTTTTACACCGGTATGTGTGCTATGAATCTATGGCAAACCACACGACTTACATAATTAAGGAGAAGAATTGGGCTTCTCCGCTGAGCTATCACTTTCTTCACTTTCATCGTCAACCCTGTGGTTAAAGGGTAAATTATGAATATTTTTCGAGACTGAAGATGCACTTTTGGTTGAAACATTAAATATGTAAAGTTTGTTGACTGCTACTTCTATACCGGACTATCTTTGTTTAGTTGGTTGTGGGATCAACCAGCTAGATGGTTGCATAATTGGGCAAATTACTTTGTAAACATCGCTTAAACCTTAAACCAAGTGGAATTTGAGGTTTATAAATTATTACAATGCCGAAGTACATATATACAATATACTGCAAAAACTCCAGCATCTAGACTGAGCACAAAGCAATCTGATACTTGCAATTGTTATAAAGCCTTCGTTATCCCATAAATAAAGATAAACTGTGTTTATCTGTTTAAACTTTGCGCTATTTTGGTCCAAAAAAGGATGTGGTGTGATCCAAGCACTTACCCAACAGGGTTATATTTCTTTGTTTTATTCGAGCGCAAGAAAAACTTTCCCAGGTTTAATTTCTTCTTACCCAGTAAGCCCTCCGTCGGGCTGTCATATTCTCCAAAGTCATCATGAGTTAACAAACCTTTGGGGAAAATAATATGGTAATACTTAAAGGGCCCAAACACTTTACCAAATAAGCTCTAACGTGTTCTATAATACTGATAAAAAATAAAGGATTTTCCTACCCCAACTATAAGGAATAAAAATGACACAGTCTGTGTGTAGTCTGGATAAGACCGGTCAGTTGTCATAATGTAGGCAGGAAACGAGACCAGAACTAGTGCAGTTTAATGGGTTTTGTGCGTAATATTGCTACAGTATTTGTTTAAGCTATTAATTCACTGGGTTCAAGAAACAAACCAAGTGCAATGGCCAAGAAGCAAGAAAAACAGGCTAGTTTCAATTTCACCACCTTTGAAATAATAATCTGACCATTTAATATCATATCTGATCAATTTGGCAGATTAGAATATAAAACTATTTAATAACATGTGGAAAAATCCTTACGACTTACCTTCATAATCATTAAGTCTTCTTGCTCTAGCTCTTACATACAGGAATCCGGTTATAAGAATGATAACAGGCACAGCAACGAGGATGCTGATGACTGCGATGGTTACTCCTTGGTTCGTGGAACTCATCTGTGTACAAATCATAGGTCAATCGATAGTATAATAGCTTCATTGGAAAATGACACACGGTAATAAGTATAAAATAGTTTCATTTGAAATGGATTTATGGATTATGGTAAAATAGTATAAAAAATAGTTTTATTGCAAAATGGAAATGGAATATGGTAAAATAGTTGGTGGCATTAGTGTATCATCTACTTACAGAACTGATTGGATTTAAATCAGCATCTGACGGGTTTGTAGAAGCATAAGCTGACGCAACTGCGTCATTCTTGGAAGCCAAGTTTTCGCCATTAGGCGTCTTCATTAAAGAGTCAGCTTCCTTTTTGACGGGTTCACTGATGGATTGTGTGTTATCCTGCGCATCAACATTGCTCTCAAGGGCAGCAGCCGCTGGAGCTTCAAGTTCCCTTGTTGGTTCATTCGATTTCCTTGTAATGTTGCTGACAGATGTGCCAGTCACCGACACGTCAAACTTGCACACTTTCTTATCTTTCAACTGCACCACATAGACCTGGAAAATGCAATTTTTGAGAAAAGTGTAGTCAAGCGTCACACAGTGTAACAGGGTACCGAGTGAAAATAGACATAGCTGAATGTATTTTAAGATGAAGAATTTAAATGTATATTTAATAACATTTCTTAAAGGGAGAAAACAACAACAATAATAAAATAAACATATATGCAAAGACAAAAAAAGATAAGTTTGCTTTAAGCATTTCCAAAAACAATGTAAACTATTTTTCTCTAATAATTAAGTGATGGGTTTCCAATGTTTTCCTGTATTTCCCATGTGGCATTAACCCACAGGAGAATAGCAATGGAATTAATAATTCAGTGGTTCCCAAATTAGCAGATTTAAAAGGTGGCCGGATACAAGTGGGACAAGAAGAATCACAGTTCCAACAAGACAGTTTCTAAAGGGATAATACCAGGTTTCTACTGCATAATGTATGAGACCGGATTTGATGCCACAAGTTTAAATACTGAATTTAGTGTCACACTTTAAGTTAAACTATTTACCTGCGCATATATTTTGGTTAAATAAACAGTGTCTAACTGTGGTCAATTTAAATCTTTATTGTAAAGTGTAGTTCTTATTATAGTGCCTACCCCAAAGAGCAATGAACTATGTTGTAAAACTAATAACTGGCCACAGTGGGCTTAAAATTGTTTCAAATCTTCTGCTAATTTAATTTATTTTAGTAAAAATATTTTTACATAGATCTCAATAAATCCCTCTCACCTCCCCTCCGTTAGGAGAAACAGTGACATCATGTGGAGAAGTGAGCGAAACAGTGGGTGAAGGCTCCCAGGTTCCGATAATCCCCCCCGATTTGTAGTCAATGGTGAACCCCGACACAGGGACCCATGTTACATCGAGTCCGTTCACGGCGTACAATACACCACCTGAACCGGTGATAACAACACTTTAAAACAATCAGGATCAGACCATCGATGGAATTTGGGGTTATATTAGCCAAATCAAAGCAAATTAATAAAAAATCAAAGCAAATTAATCAAGTTTAGTTATCAAAATATTCAGGATAACATTGACTGCTCATGTAGGGATAGATTAATTTTTCTAATAAAAGTATTACACAACTCATGTAACACCATAGAGTAAAGTATTTATTCTTATATAGAACATCCATATTTAGGTTGTTGGAGCTTGTTTTAATATTTTGGTATTGCTTTGTAACTGCAAATTTGAGTAACCATATTCCATTCACCAGTTGGTGGTAATAGGAGTCTTTAACAAAAACATTTTTAATAAAAGACAAAACTATTAATAGGTGATTAGGTGTTGTGTGTTTCTTTGCTTAGATACTCTTATCTGAGCACTGCACGCTACCAAAAGTATAACTCGGTTACAAGTTGAAAACTAGTAAGTAAAGTGTCACTTCAAAACCACTTTTAATGGTGATTCCTACATTACACTAAATACATGTTAGCTTGGCTTCGACTACTTATTGGATATTTTTACACCTCATTTTCTTACCTCCAACATTGCTGTATTCGATCGCGTAGATGCTTCTGCCGGTTACCTTCTTGTTCTGAATGATCCTTATGAATTCCCCATCTTTTGTAAAGCACTGTATTCTACCATCTTCACGGTCAACAGCGCATATATCGTTACCAGCTATCGTTATGCTGTGCACTACATTGAATCCACCGATATTCAGGGCTGAAAGAAAAGACGTTTTTTTGTTCATTTTGGTGTTTGTGTTATTTTTAAACAGCATATCACTCATTTAACTTTTTTTGTACTAAAGTAAGTGTTTGTGGTAATTATCACTGCTTTATCCTTAGCATCTTGTGGTTCTTAACTATTTAAGGACATTAATACCACTAAGATATATGGCCTTAACCATTTAGCATTGCTCTATCCTTACATTTTAGTGTTATTAATGGTCTTATCTAGCAGATAAATTTTTTATATGTTTTTAAAAAGATATCTCCATTGCTTGAAAATTCGTTTCAGATATATTAAAAATGCCATAATGACAAACGTAAAAAGGAATAGAATTAATTTCCTTGCAACAATAAAAAGTACAGTTTTCCGTTCCACCTAGGTTGATTAGGGAATACGAAATCTTAAGTTGCTTACCAGTACTACCATAACCAGCCACGTGACCCCATTGTTTAATGAATTTTCCCGATGGATCAAAATGCACCACCCGTCCACCACAATACCCATCCGCCACATAGATTGACCCTGCAAATATAGGTTAAACTCATTCCAATCCAAGTGATTACTGGAAGTCAATATGCAGTGCTGCTGTCCGATTAGGGGATGTGCGGTGATGTGCAAAGCGTTGGTAATATTTTAATGAATAATTGATTTTGTTATGGATTTGGTATTAGTATAAAGGTCAGGGCAAAATTGAATTGTAATGAAATAACATTTCCAAATGTTTTAAAAGAAAGACACCATTTTGCTTGCTACCTTCGGTTAATAGCAAAATTTCGTGGTTTTTTATTGTTTTCCTTATCTTATCAATATCAGATTACCTATAATAGTACAAATAAATGTTATAAGCAAAGAGTTAAGTAACAGAAAAATAAATTTCTAATTTACTTTAAATGTTTTTTTCATTACTTGATAAGAGAAGTAAACATCTATGAAAAAAATTAAACACTACATGAGGTAACTTAACTAACCATCTAAATCTACCACAACGTCGGCAGGTTTGCAGAAATGGGAGTGGTCGTGGCCAGGTACAAATCGTGTACCAAGCGTCAGTGCCGGGGTTTTCTCACCAGGGAGAAACTTGAAAACCTAGGGAGTTGGTGATGAAATGCAAAATGTTGCCACGTACAGTATAATTTAAGGTAGGAATATAAAAGCTGGTTTCCACCCTTCTCTTAAAGCAAAAGGAAAAAGGTTTTCCAGAGTTTCCTTCGTTTATTCGCTCATCAATCACACTATTGTATTTTGGCGACGTGGAAATTCACTCACGTTTCACTAGCGCTAGCGGTTTGGGAGTTTCCAGATGGTTAAGGCGGGAGCTTTGTATAAAATGAAGAAGGATATAGAAGCTGGGTACTCATTTTTGGCTCAAAGCAAAAATGCTTTAAAAATTAATAAAAAAGATATTCAGATTCTGCACATATGCTGATTGATCCCTATTCTCTATGTGACATCACATACACTCAAAGTTATGTCAATAAAAAATTAAAGTTTCACCCAAAACATTATTACCAATAAAACCTAGGCCTTTAACACTAACCACAATTTAATTTACAGTTTCTTCTTAAAATTTTCAGCAAGCTTTAAATTATGTATAATAAATTATATTTATTTAAATTATATTAAAAATTATATATTTAACACAAACAGTTTTTATCTCCGGCTTAGGTATAAAAACAATAATTAAAATTGATCAGTTTGTGAAATCACCTGTTTTGCATATTAAAATACAACACTTTTGACCAAAATTATGTTAGCCATTTTTATTAAAATGAAAAAAATAACACAAAAATAATTATTATAATTAACTAAAATGGATACCTGGTGCATGGCGACATCTGTGAGCCATATATTGTCGCTGTGGTCGATCGATGCCCCGTGTGGGAGGTAAAACATGTCTTTCCCCCAATCATCCACCAGCGCACCCGATCGTGGGTCGAAAACCAGCACAGTGCTCACTGTGATAGGGGAATCCTGCTGGGTGAATACGTTGGAGGAGGTGAACGACCCTGCGCCCCATCTGGAAATAATTACTGAATGAGAAATGGGCTTCCCAAACTTTTAAGCTCATGATCCCTTTCAATTTATCAATTTTTTAAAAATTTCTATGACCCTTATTCATGTTTAAAATCCTAAACAGATCGAAATATATACAAAAGATATAGTAGTTTGTGTGAAATTGATGTACTCTTTGCTTTGCAAGGGTCGCAATCCCCAGTTTGGGAAGCCCTGCATTAGAATATTGATTTTTGGTTTCATTATACTTGTGTGCATTCATTACCTGCACTATCGATCAAAATCATGAATATAATTCTGAATACAGAACAAGGTGTAGAATGACATTTGAGAAAATGGGAAAAAATATTAAAATCTAAGATCGGTAGATCCCAGACAGTGTTAAAACAGCGTATATAAAAAAACTTAACCAAAACATACATTCTTTAAAAATAATATACCGAAGCAGTAAACTGCTACCAACTGGATTTCAGCAAGTGAAGTTTTAAACAAACACATTAAGTTTAGTGAGTGTACCGACTATGCAACTGTTTAACTAATCAAAAATAAAAAATAAAAACTTATGTAACTTGTTAGCATGAATGTCTAATAGATTGGATCTGCATATAGAATTGCGGAGGTATGATACTTATAATTGCATCTTAAGTGTTTTTAACTTTTGACATTATATATATCAAAATTCATATAACTTCAGTTTGAAGGGAATACTGGTCGAATATCTGATTTCAATTTGAGCTAAATATATAGGAAAATATAACACTGAAATAGTTAAACAAATAGTCGGTCCAATTAATAAATTTTGGGATTCTTATCTTTAAGGTTTCTATTCATTCAAACCAAGATATAAAAAAAAGACATATCAGAAAGAATAGAAAAAAGAATTACAATAAAATTGATTATCCCGATATAATCATGAAGCTCAACATTTTTATGATATATAATTATTATAAACATTCCTTTATATATATATTACTACAATGGGTACTATGCAAAAACAGACAGGAAGCCTGATTCATCAGCATCCTATGAACAGAATACGATTTAAATTCAACTTAATCCATTGTTATGTTATTAAATTATGTGTATTATGAATACACAATATTTAGATAAACATTTCAGATTTTGTGTGCACTTGAAAGTTTATTCAAATTGTTAAACAGCAACATAAGGATAGTTGAATAGGTTGTAACATAGGATTGTTTGAACTCACATTCTATATCCCCGATGAAACACAACAACATCGCCATTACGATGTACAGCAACCCCTCCTGCTTGGCCTATCAACACTGGTTGTGGCCATTTCAACTCTCCCTTTAACTCTGTATGGAATTAAACAACATGACAGTTTAATGTCATGTGGACAACTTTTTGTTAGTTGAGAGACAGAACTTGTTAAGATACAAGGGGTGAAGTGGTTCATGTTGTGTTTAAAGAACATGACTTTGGATGATGACAGCTTATTAATTCCCTTCCGAGGTTCAAATAGTTGAGCCGAGTCTGCTAACCAATCAACCGACTGTTGGACCCATAGGATCTTTAAATTACACCTCACTTTAAAGTTTGATGCTCCTATGGCACAAACCATAAAATGTTAACAACACATTTATAGTTATTTCATGCACTACGAAAACTATGAAATTAGTTCCAAAAAAGGTCAATCTTAAAAATTTATATTACACCAATTTGGGTGTTTCAATAATAAGGAAAGTATTCAGCGTGAACAGTCGAAGCAGTGACTATCCTAGTCTCAAAAAATAACACAAGGATGTGAAAACGATATACCACAATGGTAGAATGTGCTCCAGAACTATATCTGCCGTGGTGGTGTTCGGCAAGTGGTTCTGGTTGGATGACTTCACCTCTTGCAATTGCGGCTGTAGAGT
>CH003263.1:1827801-1840860 GCA_000149265.1 Ciona savignyi
AACACACAACCAATACAAATATTTGCTTTCTTTTAAAAGCTCCCGTGGAATAATTTTAATAAGTAATTTGCAAATAAGGGTAAAAGGTTTGACGTACAGTTTAGATTAATATTCTATAGTTTTAATTACGAATTACTACAACATATCAAAGCAGTCTTTTTATGAAGTTGGTTTACTGCAATGTTGTTTTTGATGTACTTTAGATTAAAAATATAATTAAAAATTTGGTTTTAAATAAAAATAGTTTCTTCCAAATATTTAGAACTCAAAATTCTAAGTATTACATCCTTCTTTCTATTGATATTTTACACAAAATTCTACTGATTTCACAACTGATTTTTACTCCACATATTTCTATTGATTTTCACACCCACTAATTTCTATTGATTTTTATACCCATATGTTTTGTAATTAGTAAGAGATTTTTTAACTTTATTCAAGTACATAGGAACGGTCAAGAAATTGACCATTGTTGTAGGTGTCCCAAAAAAATCAATTTTAACTTAAATACTTAATCCTTATTAATAAATAAATCTCTCAGGATTGTGTAATGAGAAACATACCTGCACATATTTTTTGGACCAGAATTACTTAGTTTTATTCAATTTATATTGTAGATTTGATCTAAGTGACAATTTGACTGTCAATTCACACAAAAACCAACCTGCCCCAGCAAATCCAGGGTAAGGTGCCAAGTCATCTACAGTTGATGGAAACGTGACACGCAGACTCCAACCCCAACACTGTAAATCCGAGCTTGCCAGTGACTTGCTGCTGGTGTAGTACATCATGTAGAAGTTGCACATCTCATCTGAGCCCCCCATGCTGAAACACAGAAGGGAACATTTCTTCAGTGAAAAAGACACATTTTATTTTACTGTATTTTTCAGCTATTTCTGAATTTTCAAAAAAATAATAAAGTAAATAAGTACAAAATATAGAAAATGTAAACAAAATAATTATCTTTTTTTAATTCTACTAAAACCTAATAAAAATAGTATAAATCAAAGTATAGAAAAAAGATATGTTATTTTTAATTAAAAATTTATGCAAGAAATTTAACAAAAATCTTGAGAATTTTAGAAGAATTCTGCTGTTTCACTTACCCGGCATGCACATTGTGATCTCTTGTGTTGTTAAAATCACATCTTGCAGCTACGGTGTCCCCTGGTAGGAGGTCGATTTTTCCGCCGACTCTTGTAAAGAAAGCATGTGGCCACTGTGGATTTCCCTTACCTATCATCTTGCTCTGCCCATTACGGAACCGGTATCCTGTGATTACTGTGCCTGTGTAGGATGAAATTATTTAGATCATTGTTTAGATTTGTTCATATTTTACAGCAGAAACATAATAACCGATAGGAATATTTGATTTATTTCAAAAGCTTTTGTGAAAAGATGTTTCCATTATTAATCCATTCTAATAAATTCTAAAAAAAAGTGTCTGTGTAGCAATATCATTTCAATCGAGAAAGATTTTTAATGTTTATTTATCTTAACATCATTGTTCTTATGAAGCAACTAGCTGGTCAGTTGCTTTCCTAATTTATACCAAAACCCCTATTTTTTCGTTTAACCAAATAATAATGTGCCACTTTAAAACGATTCCAAGTAAATCAAAAATAATTAAATATTTAAATAAGTATTGATTTATTGTAAAAATATTTAGCGGGGCATCTCACTTCGCTATTTCATTATTTTTCAGAATTTTTAAACCCATTCCGAATTACTCTAACTCATTGTGCATAATATAGTAGCACTATCGCGGGACATAAAAAAGCCTTTAGAGTAACCATTAATCTATAACTACTTAAAAATTGATGGCACCACATTGCACATAGAAAATTGTCGAACCAAAAGACGTATTATAATATAATGAATATGGTATGTACTATGTACATACTAATGACTATAATTATTTTTAATAGGCATTTAAAACAACCTGGATAAAGCCAGTACCAATCTGCTTGCATTGATATAACAACATTTTAATACATATTGATGAACACAATTTTGATAATAAAACAAGCTCATCATATTAGTGTACCTTATAAATTATCCAACACATAATTCAAATATGGAAAAAACAAATATTTTTTTAAAGGTTATATGCACCTAGGCTGTGGGCATGAGTTCGAAATGCGAAGACAGTGATTTTGTTGTCCAGATGTTGAGGTCTGCATGAGATATCAGAATGTCCATTCGAATGGGGTGGTATGCTGATATACGGAGATCCAAGAAGAAAGATCCCAGCATAATATTTCTGACTGTGATTAGGAGATTTCAGAAATCAGTTATCTTAGAAACTGGTTAGTAATTAGTTAAAAATATTATGTACCGGTATTTCTTTAAAGACGGAGACAAAAATGAAAAATAAAGTATTTCAATTAAACCTTTAACAATGTCAGCTTAAAATCTGTACCAACAATACAACAAAAATAAATATACGACAACATTGATTTATTCGTGTGTAGTATTCTATGTATGTAATATAATGGTATGATGAATGATTGTGATTTTAAAAACACAATTGCAGTTAAGTGTAAAATCATACACTGATTTAATAATGTGATGTACATGAATAATGTTTCATAAAAAAACTATAATCAAACAACAACAATTTAGCTCATAAAAAGGTTGTATAACTTACGGTTTACATTCATTAATTCATGTGTAGCATCTATTCATACTTAAATCTCTCTACCAAACATATAAAATATAATGCCATGGTATGAAAAATGATTTGGATTTTAAAAAACAATAATTTCAGTTAAGTTGGTAATACCATATGTTCAAACTATATTCAAACAAGAAATATTTAGAACATACGGTTGATCAGTTGCAACAATGTCGACACCAGAGCAATCTCGCTGGCCACTTGGTAGTGCGTGCGCGTAGTGCATTTGTACAACTATGTAGTTGAACCCAGACTGGCCACCAATCCTGTATTGATACAGTTTTTGGATTAAATAAAAGTAGGTTACCTGTATACATGCATGGCTAAGGGTTAGGACTTCCACCACATGAGGTAACAGAAAAACAAAGGATTCCAATAGTTTATTTTCATAGAATTTGCAGTACAGCAATACAACTTTAAGATCTATTATACCTGAAGCCAACATTTTCTGGCAGTTTAAGTGGAGAAGCATTTCTTGCCCAAGCGTACAGCGTCTCCATTCTGCCAGTGCATACGTGGCCCATACCACAAGGCCTGTGAACAAACCCAGGTCAAGTTTGCTAACATATATTGTTATTTCCATTTCATAACAAAGGGAAAAATGTATATATCTAGTTCATGTAGTGTATAAGAGCAAAAGATAAAATTTATTTTTACTCATGTAATCCCCACAAATAAATGTTTTACGTATTCGTTTTCCAAATTTTTCACAAAAATATTATCATTTTAAACTTTAATTAGGATTATAAAGAAATTGTCCTTTCTATAACTTTTTTTCTCTTAAAGCTTGGCATCACACAAGCCTTAGTGATGGAACTAATTTTGTTGCGACATGTTTGCAGACGTCACCAAGAATTGGTTGCAAAAGCCCCAAGAATCGCAACTGTGAGTCTGTTACTATATATTTTACAAACTTTAAAGTATAAGAAATATCTTTACCAAGACATAGAAGTCGTAGGAATACCAGCACAGCCATACACCAGCATGTGGTGCGTAGATGACATGGATGCTCTTGGTACAAAGTTTACTGAAAAATATAGTGTTTTTTTAACAAAAAATGTATACATAGATAAATAGATTAATGCATAAATACTTAATTTTAGGAGTTACAATACAACAAACATTTGTATTAATATATCGGGAATATACTGTTATACATGTTTTAATTTATTTTCATTTTCATTTTGGCATCGAATTGAATGTAATTTAATCGCAAGACAGCATATGTAATTGGGAAGTTATCTTATTGCTTGAGGATACAACTATACTTTCGTAGTAACATCACTTTGTACAAGCAAGTCTGTTCCAAAATTTTTCGTGGAACAGGTTTTATATCTAGCGCTGATATTACAGCATGAAGTTAAAAAAATAAAAATTATTTTTAGCATTTATTTTTAAGGATTTATTACTTAGTAATATAGTAATGGTTTTACAACTTACTTAAGTAACTTTCCCTTCCTCGAAATGGAACATTAGAATATGTGCACATGTATTGGTCATTCTAAAAATGTATTTATTCAGTTACAGAATATTTTGGAATTCTTTTTTTTTTAAATAATAAATATTTTTAAGGCAATTTATCCTATGCAGATTTAGTTAAAGCCACAATACCTGTGATATTTGTATACTAGGCGCCCTTATTCGAACCAAAGATTGATGATTAGAAACTGCTTCAATCCCAGTAGTTTCACATGATTGTTGGTTGACGCTTTCCCGTGAACAATGAATACCGGTACACAAGCAGTAAATAACAAATAAAACAATATCAGCTTTGCTCTGGACCACCATATTCTAGCTATTCTAAATATTAGCTAGAACTATTTACCTACCCTAAATCTGAAAAAGACCGCCTCTTATTAAATATCAAAATGCAGTTACCGAATTAAGAAGCAACTGAGGCGTTAAGGAAATATTGATGATTTAGTACATTATTACTAAATGACTGGTTTTGTGTGATGGCAACAATGAATTGAAATTGGGGATTTTTAATCTGATTTTGAGAAGCATCTTTCAGGTAATTGCATATGATGCGAGTAAAAATGTTCAATTCTGGTTCTTTGTGCCAGCTCTACTAATTTTTCAAATGTTCTTGGCTCATAAATAGACAATATGGTGAGCATTTGTTTGTTGAGGGCCACGTTTGCGGTCTTCAAACCACTTCGTACTTCATTCCATGATGCCTCATGCTCTTCACACGCTGCAATCATTCTGTCGGTTCTCAATTGATTTCGAACGTACGGTTTCAGGATCCTTGCTTGCGATTGGAAAAGCAGACTTTTGCGGACTCTGGTATGCGCCAAACCATATCTATTCCGTGAAGTTCTAAAAAAGTAATGCTTGGCCTGCTCCTTTAGTCTCTGTACTCGCCACCATTTATCAGGTTTGCGTACAACATGTCTCCATCGCAAGTTAACATTTGTTAAAAACATTTTTTATAGATTGGAAATACTATCAATTTCTGTTTTAAACAGATATAAGACCCTATATTATAAGTGCCAAACCATTACCAGAAAAGTTGCTGGATTGAAACCATCCGCAAGATGAGTTGGGTTGTGTGTTGGGCAAGACACTAGACGTTGTTAAAATTAGAAAATAAATAGGTTTAAGAAAAAGCAACTTGCCTATGTGATACAAATCACCCAACATTTGCGATACACTAGATTCCTATTGGAAAGTTCGTTTTCTGTGCGCCTGATTTTTGCGCCAACATTTTTTAACCTAAAATTTTTTAACCACAAAACAAGGTTGCATCATTTTCAAGAAAAACTTTGAAATATAAAGTATATAAAATATAAATCTAAAATACTGACAAAAATGAAAGGAGGTGTAATCATGCAATGCCAGCATGATTTTTGGAGTTTTCTGCACCAATTTCCGAAAAAGTCCGTGCGCCACGCCAGATATATCCGGCGCATCATACGAACTTTCCAGTAGGGACACTAGATTTTAATTGACAAATTGTTTTGATTTGATTCCAATTGTGTTATACTACCCTTGGCCTTGAGATAAACATAGTAGGCCTATTCTATTTCTATTCTAGATCAAGTTATCATTTGTATAAGTATACATTAAAATAGAAGACAACAGATGTAGCTGTAACATTGGACTGATTACTCTTTCAGTAACACATTACGATAACTTAAATAGTAAAGATGATAGTTTTTATAGACATAGGTTCAAAATATATAGTCTATTTATTTAAATAAATGCAGTGTAACGTTACGATAACTTAAATAGTAAAGATGATAGTTTTTATAGACATAGGTTCAAAATATATAGTCTATTTATTTAAATAAATGCAGTGTAACGTTACGATAACTTAAATAGTAAAGGTGATAGTTTTTATAGACATAGGTTCAAAATATATAGTCTATTTATTTAAATAAATGCAGTGTAACGTCGTTAACAGAGTAATAGTGTAATCACATAAACACAAAACGACTATTTGCTGACTAAAATTCTTAAAGTATCTGAGAAACACACAACAAAACACGCGAGTTATTTCCACTATCTCAGATTCTGTTGACTTATCACCCGAATTGATTTGGTGTGACGTCAGGCATAAAAATCTCACTACGTAATTTACACCGCTGCGTTTGTAGTTTTCGGGGAAAACTAATTCAGTAGATAACTTACGTATATTTAACATTTTTGTAGCCTGCTCATCGGCTAGCTGTGTATCATTTGAGAGATTTTCAACTTCATTTTTTATGTTGGGCAACAAAACACAAAATAGATTTAATCGAAAACCTGTTACCTGGCCTGTATTGATGTTATTTTACTAAACAATAATAATAATACTTCAGAAGATTAGGCTACGTATAATGTTTAGCGTTTTCTTAGAATTTTAACACCCTTACACATTCGCAACATATTTTTCATTCTTTCGTCAACTAACCTGCTGCGGTTGACATCTTGACTAGTTTGGGTTTACTGCCGTAGAAAAATACGAACATATTTTGGTGCAGTATTGATTATGTCACGTGGGTTTCGATTTTTAAATCGATAAGTAAAATTTCATGTGACGTGCCTTTCTACATATAAATCGATGTTATTTAGGATAGATTTACAATGTCTCCAACGATACCCTCACAATCAAGGTAGATAGATACATTTTATGGCCAAGCCTCTTTCGTTCTCGGGGCGTGCTACAGTAGTGAAACGTCCGCAAACTTGTGTTTTTAATAGGGTTTGCATGGCAGTTTGGAGCTTTGGCCTATGCCACTTAACCTTAATATTTTTTAACCTTAATACACAGAACAAAGCTAACATTAAATATTTAGACATAAGTAGTCCTACTGCCTATATTTGTATGATGGTAGAGGCAATCGGGCAGCATGTTTCGGGCATTAATATGTGCAGAATAGGATATTTATAATCTACAATAGTTGAAAATCACGGGTGTGTTACATGTGTAATCGTCACATTACCTTACATCCACTGTCGGGATTACCGAAGCTATATTATAAAATGATATAAATGCCTGAGATGCTCCTTTAATGTTTGTAAAAAACACTTAATCACCACATTTAAGCAATGGCCGCTTAATGGCTTGCTAAAGGCCCCGACCGTCTAGCCAGCGGTTGGTTTCGAGTTTACATCTTACTAAAGCTATACGTTTTGAGCTATCCGTATTTTAGCAGTGATTAATGCGACCCATACATATACCGACTGCTATACAAAAACTCTCCTAACGACCAGTCAATTACGGTTTTCTAAAAAGATCACATATGATTTAACACATTTCAGTAGATGTCGTTTAAAAACTTTCGTTTCGGATTGAATATTCATGTTTGTCCCAGTGAATGAGAAAACGTGATTAAATTTTCCTGGATCTGACCCTGGACAAGGCAATTATTGGGCGTTATCGGTACCTGTAAATCAAAATGGATCGTTAAAAATTGAGGTAGCCTAGTATCTTATTTATAGAATGCGATACATACCGTATAATACCTCAGCAATATTATTGGGCAAGTGCCTTGTATTGTTATTCATAATGTAAAACTTTCCCAAGTTAAAGTAAATTAGAACTATAATACGTTTTGTCTTTATTTGATTTAGTTTACTTTATTTGCTTTTGCATCTTTACGACAATAATTGAAGTAGTGCACACTTAAAATATAGCAAAAGGCAAGCGGGTAAAACGGCAAAACGAGAATGGTTATAGCATTTCATGAAAAACATAAAACTGTTTAAGAATATACAATCACGCCTGGAAAACCCAAATAAAACCACAGTAATTTGTGCAACCAGTTAAAACTAAAAGAAAGTAGATCTGCGGATATGAAGTGAAAATGATTCTTGAAGTAGGTGGAGCCGACTTTTGGAGGTGATGTCGCTCGACGCCGTGATATCGGGCAGATCATAGAAATCAATTTTAATTGATTGTACGCTATCTTAAGGTTTGGCCAGTGTGGACCATAGGTAAAAAAACTAAAATACGATAAATTACCATACGTAGGCATAAATAGCCGTATAAAAGCCGAAAAGAATTAGCTATAAATTAAAGGCACAACGTAAATGTAACAAATATAATCATAATGGACCACAGACATATGAAAGCATAAGCGCTATTTGTTGGGAAACCATGTTTCCATCTGGGTGTACTTCTTTCTGTGGGCGCACCACAGTCATTGCCCACGTATCATGGAAACCGACATTAGGCATGTCAGCAAAATAACTTTGCAAAATCCTGTGAAATCGATAGCTGAACCAGTGCGAAGGGCAGGTGATTTTAGTTTCTTCATGGACGTTTGTTCCACGTATAACTATTGTAGCTTTCGGCATACGCCGCAGTAGGGCGATGAGAGAGTTTTTTATTGCTGTTAGTCTTTGCAAAAGCACAGAGGGGTCATAGAGGTTAAAATGCAAACCGATGTTTAAAAATATAAAAATGTTTTCGCCGCCTTCTCCTGAAATCCCATCTATTGTGTCGGTTATAAACGGACTACTACGTGGAGGACCTGGATTATGGACAGGATTTGAATGTCCTCTGTAGTAAACGGTTATGTTGTATGCCAAGTTGGTACCGGTACGTGGTTGCTGCCATACAACCGTCGTGTTTTCACTCTTTGTAACTAGTTCGGCAGACTGTGTAAGGCTGTGGTACCACTGTCGCATGGTAGAATCTCCGATTAAATACACAACTTTGTGCTGGAAACAACGCTTTACACGAGCCATGTCGGTGTCGTAGTTTGCGCAATGCAGTGACCGCCACCTGCCATCCAAGAATAACCCAGATGGTATCCTCGATTGTTCCCTTACCGCCAGCATGCCGCTATACGATTGACAAGTAGGCATATCCTTAGATATTTTCCCCACCCCATCCCATGTGTCTCCCGAAACGACTAGTTGCATACCAGATCCACGAATAGGCACATTCCAGCTTACATTAGTCAAAAACAACGGATCTCCAGTATTCATTATAAGATGATCTTCTGCAGCCCAATTATAGATGGTCTCGGTCCATTTTACTTCTTCTGGGCAGCTTTCATTTTCAGGCTGTATACAAAACCATGAAATTCCTTTTGTAAGTTGTGAAAAGTTGCAGATCCGAGTGGAACTGGAAATCAATAAATAAATTACTACGAACTTGTTATTTGTTTCATTAACTAGATACTTACTTTAAACTTGAAGCTGGAAGCAAGACATCGCATTGAGTTTTGATTCCGGATGGAAAAGTCGCTTGGTGTATTACGCCTGCACCAACGTAACGTGAAGTGTTATGGACCAGCTGGGTGATCCCTTCACTTGGATGGACCAAATGAACAATTAAACTAGATTTTCCCATCCACAACAATGGCGAGGACACCGTGTAAGTCCCGTTTCCATGATCTTCTATTTTACAAGCGATTCCGTCTTGGTTTGGCTTGTTGTCCGGTAAAATCCTCATCAACCTGAGAAGACTTTTTTATATGGCGTGTTTAGGTCAATATTCTTTAGATGCAGGGTTATAGCTCAATGGTAGTAGACGGACTTAAACATGTTAAGGTTGAAAAAACGACAACGGAATTACTTGCTGTCTGTTTGTGTACTTGGGCGAGTCACTTACCGGACGTTGGTTTAACCCACCGGAATAATGGGTTAAAAATACAAAATAACCCTTTTATTTACACAAATGACTTCACTGGATCCAGTATCCCAACTGTTTGCGAATTGTATAGCATTTTAAGTAATGCCGCTGCATTATCCAATCTTACATTCTATGGCATCGTAAATTGGCATAAGTGGTGTTATTAGGTAAGCGCCATTACTGCAAAATCGGCAAATATAAAGATTTAATAATAAAGTTTTAAAACTTGTTTAAAATTTGTTAAATAAACTTACCTTGCGATAAAGTAATCGCCGCCGTAAGTTTTATTGTTTCCATCATAATCTCTTGCAACAATCATTGCTTCAAACATGCTTCCCAGATGCAGATTTTCTGTATCCTTAATAACAAGTTGGCTCTTACTTGGCGAAGTAGATAGGCG
This sequence comes from Ciona savignyi, assembly GCA_000149265.1. Taxonomy (NCBI): domain Eukaryota; kingdom Metazoa; phylum Chordata; class Ascidiacea; order Phlebobranchia; family Cionidae; genus Ciona; species Ciona savignyi. Next base: position 1,837,951 of record CH003263.1, read on the forward strand.
AATGTCAACCGGCCACTTTACATTTCCGCTTTCGACTTTACTCAGATGCTCATCTAGTTCCGGGTAATACTTCCTCCATTCTCGTGAGCCAAACTCAGAATTTAACGGGATCAAACTTGGCACTAGTTTCTGTTCTGGAAGGCGAATCGGTAGACGTGTTGCGAGCGCGATTGTCGTTGTTGTTTCTGCACGTATCTCCTGCTCACCAATTGAATTGTGCAGTATGGATTCGAGTGTGAAATGTAATTCCGGCGATGCAGTCACTTCGGGTCCCTGTAGCACTCCATGCCCAAATGTACAATCGCATACTTTGGTTGAGTCCGCATTAAATACAGGTGAAGCATTAAGACCGTTTAAAACGGAACATCCTTTGTATTCCCAATTGAAAAGGATCAAAAACAATAACAGAAAAGTAAAAGGAATTGCTATCACCTGTAGTTTAACTCGCATCTGGCCTTATCTATACGCACAGAAGCCTTCCTGTGTATAGCACGTATTTATTTAGTTTACCTTATTAAAATTTATCCTAATATACTGTATTTTACAAAATACGTAATTTAATTAAATCAAGAAAAATCTATAAATCAAAATTATGGTGAGCCACGAAAAAATAAACTCTAAATCAAGTTAAAACAATGAAACAAAAAATGCTAAACCACGTTTTGACAAGTTTTACAACCAACGTGTGAGAGCGACAAAACAGAATGATTGATTGCTACTTTACGTTATTATGTTTCTATTTCAGAAAGGAACGCATTTTGTTTTTACTGCTTTTTGTTACCCTCGGCTTCAGATAAACTTAACCCTGTAATGGTCTCTTATTTATACCGAATTCTATATTTGAATCGGCCGCACCATCGCCCACCGCAGTGTTTCATTCATCCCACTTGTACCTGCCGAAACAACGACTATAGTTTCGTTTCCCGTGAAAACTAAATAGTGTCAACCACGTGTTAGCCTTCACTACTTTTAAATCCCATTTGGCTTTACGCTATCTCTTGCATCAAATGTATATTGCTTTACATCAGTGAAACGGGCATCGCTGTCACCCTGGTCAGCATTAATATGTTCTTTTTTATTATATTATTGTGACAGTGTGTTTTTTCTTTTATTTGTAAAAATAGTGATTGTTACTATTATAAAAGTATCTTGCTGACCTAATCAAATCTTCACTCTTGAATCTTGATTGATGTACGTTTTGTGAGAAGCTATGACTCTGACAAACCGATATCCTGCCCAGGCTACAATAATTTCTCTCGTATTTTCACCCCTGACCCAATCCTATACTTTGCTAATGGTGTATTTTTATCATTTTTGTACGGTTAATTTAGAATATATATTTAACTGACTTAAATATTATACAAAAAGCTGTCTAAACAACGAATGGTTCTAAGCCAACTGCTCTCCGTAAGGGACAATGACGAGCATTATGATACATATACGTTAAAGAAATAAAATCTTGTATTTAAATTTCAGTAATACGCCTTCGATCTCTCTACCATTCTCTATGTGTGAATAGGCCCACCAAAAAACTACGTACGTCCAGCAAATAAGTTAGTACTCCTCATAAAACAAACAGAAGTGATACGGTCCAACAGTTTGTTTACTAAATGACCAAGCTAGTTGGGTTGAAGGCAGTGCGTTACTGTCTGAAAGGGAAAAAAAATATGAGCTTCATTATAGGTTCTCTTAGATTCCAATAGGGACGCATGTTCTTTTAACATTAACTGATAAGTGTTTTCAAAAAAAAGTCGTCGATTATATCACAAAGCCATCATCCGTTTTTTAAAATATAAATTATAAAGAATTAAACATTAATAAAACATTACGGACACCATTTGTATTTGTTGGCGAAATATTCATCCGATCGTTTACAATGTGTTGTAACCTTTTCCCGAAAACCAACTGCGGTGTTATAAGAAAAATCATATACCACATTCCTCCCTCGCAATTTTACTTACTAGGCATACTGTATATAGATTTTGATTTGTACGGCTTACATCCAGCATAAAATGAACGCCATTGTTTGGAATTCTTCCTGATCGCTCAGCAGCAATCGTCAACAATAGCAAATATAAAAAAATAAAACTAAATTACATAATTTTCTTATTTTGAGTTTAGAAATTCTGGAATTTTAGCTGCCTCGCATGCTGTATTGAAACGAATGTCGTTGAATTGGAAGTCAAATACAAATGTTTGCTTTGAAAGACGTCCCGTTGCCTTATTTATGGTTCTTTTTAATTTAACTCTATAAAATTAACTCGTTAAACCGGGTATTAACATTGGCGACATGTTTAACGGGCTATTAAGTTGTAAGATTTATAGTCGCAATTATTGTTTATATTATACCGATGTCACTAGGGAATAAGGTCGGTATTGTATTCCCTTTTTTTCCACAATTTCACTGAACTATAAAACGCTCGTTGTTTACCGCATGATCATTATCGTGAGGTAATTGGTCTTTTGGTAGTATGTTTTGGAATTAACGGTTATAAAGAAGATGTGTATGACGTGCTTTGGCTCCTGTTCAGCCACAATTTGAAAACCGTCATTTCAAGACCTTTCGTTTCCGCCATTATTCAATTTCGAATAAATTCACAAGTTTTGGACAATGACGCGTTATTTCAAACTCTGAATAAAGGACGCCGTCTATAAGCATACTGCAACCTCTCACTAAGACAGGTGTTAGGAGCCAACACCTTGTCGGGAAGTTACATAAGTGTTAAACTTACCATTGGCTTGTCACTAAGACCCGTTTTGTATACAATTCTATGTGTAAATCGGTTGCCCTAAAATTCGGCCATATACGCTCTTGACCTACATCAGGATTTGTATGGCCTTTATTTTCACGTGATGAAGCCTAACAGTTGATCAATTCGGACACTACTCGATATACTTAATATTAAAGAA
>CH003263.1:1848704-1873923 GCA_000149265.1 Ciona savignyi
AAACTCCCCGCCTGACACGGTCTTAGAGCGGATCGCGCGGAATCTTGTTACGACCACTATATGAAGCAAAACTGTTCCCTTGGGGCTAGTCGCCTTAAACTAGGAATAGAATCGAAGGATTATATTTTAACATGATGATCATATGTGCTTTTCCACAAATTAACGATAGACTTTTTTGTAAGTTAGAAGAGCAATTAAAAAAAGACACCATATATAAAGTTACTGCAGATATTTTTTTAATCTGTTTACATAATAAACAATATTGATTATGATGTCATAACAGCGAAGGGAATCGACACAACCAAGTTTGGGGCTTGGGAGGAACACACCAGGGGGATCGGCTCGAAGATCATGCTCAAACTGGGGTGAGTGGTGGGGGCTGGGGTGATTCGTTATGGGTCATTCCATTATATTTTTAACAGCCCGTATCGTACCTCTCAGATTTAGAACATATGCTATTAGTCTGTAGCGACACCAAGAATGGTGTCTTAGACTTAATTGGAAGGCGAAGCGCCCAACAATTCTTAACTAATAAGTATAGGATTCCACATGCACTGTATGGACATTATATATATATATATATATACTATACACAGATAAATGTTAAGATATCTGGAGATAATGACCGAGCCAACCTATGCATCACCGTTAAAGATAAATGAGGAATCATGCAGCAAAAATTATCACTCAGTTAGCGCTAGGGCTCTATTTACTAATATCTAAACTGGATGTTTTAGCAAGATCAGACAACGGCAACACCTACGAACAAAGACATACAACCGCTTTTGGAAAAAAACTGACTCAAGTTTAAATAAATAAATCAATAAAATTCTGCTAAAATTTTTTTTTACAGCAAACACACTCACTTGTTGGGAATATTTTGCGCTTTGATGTCGTCAGCCACCTTGTCAGCACTTCCAGCTGCGTTATTTAAAACACGCTTCACTATCTCTGCTAGCTCGTCTTCGCTTCTGAGGTTTTTCTTCGATTTCTGCTTTTCCTGGTTTGTGGCAATTACCGGCTTTTTCGCATTCGGCTTCTGTAAGAGATCAGTGTGTGTAGGAGGGTGGATTTTCAAAATTTGTGTGGTAGAAAGAAATTGTAACTTTTAAATAAGAACCTTATATGTGTTAAATTTAATCATCAATGTCAACTTGTGTTTATTATTAAAAATTAACTATAACAAAAACCGTATTTCATTATCAGATGTTACAAAACTATTGTTTTGTTCCGTTTTCAATCGAATTCGATTATATTGGCTTTTGCTCCACATATTGATTACTTTAAAAGAGAATTATTTATACAAAATAGGACATAAGATTATTAGATTGGTAAATACTAAGAAAGCCTAGTTTAACGCTTGCTTTTTTAACAGTAAAGTTTACTTTAGGTCACAATATTTGTAAATATTGCTTTTCAATGCCTTTAATAACATGCATGCTTTAACATGACATACACATATATTGTTTATTCACACACTGACATACACATTGTGGACTAATGCAATGAGTAAGATCTCCAGGCGTGACAGGATAAGAATCACCTACCTGTTGTTTTGCGTTGTCAATGACATGTTGGTATGACGGCTGGAAAGCATCAGCTGCCGACTGTGCGATGGCAGGATGTCGTTTGACAGGCGGTGATGCACTGTGCACGGTACGACGCGGTGACACTTGTGGACCTGCCACCACGTTCCGATAAAGATCCTTTGCTTTCGGATCGTTTGGTTTCTGCGGTTTTGCCTCATGTGGGGAGGATTCCCCATTGATTCTCTGGTTCACCTCCCCAATAAATTTGATTTTGCCGCTCTGGTGTGTCCTTTTATCTGCAGGTATGTAAGATGCCACATACTTACAAAGGTTATATTTTTAATTTACAACATTGTACCACTAAAACATAAAGTATAAGTGTACTAAAGCTTCTAAAATCAAAAAAATCTTAAATGTGTCAATTTACAAGCAAAAAAAAACAAAATATATTTAAATTCAACTTGAATAAATCCCTTATGCCATGTTAAGTTGGCATCTGACAAGCCAACTTGTTCACATAAGTGGCAGTTATCCACCACATTGATAAGGAAGCATTCCTCACCTTTATTACCAGGCATTGAAGTATTGTTGGCAAACTGCTGCGGTTGTTGCTTCAAATACTTGGGACCAAAATCGTGAACAGGACCAGTGCCTTGAATTGTAATTATATGTTAGACAAAACCTTTCAGTTTGTATGTATTGCGTTTTAGATTATTATAGGACTGTTATAGTATCCTCTGTACCCTCCCATTTATTTTATTTGTTTAATGTTTTTTTTTGTAGGAACCTTTTTAATTGGTATGTTTTCAGGCCCAAAATTCCATCAAATTCGGGCAAGTAAGAATTCACTTGCATGTGGAATCTCATGTGAGTAACGGGAGTAAACATAACGCGCAACCATGGTTTGTATGACGTAACAACAGTTTAAATGTGGTATATAATAAAAAGGTTATACTCCAGTTAAATAGAAAACTGTTACGGTAAACGTTAATTAGTATTTTTATATTTCTTACTCGCGCGGCGTGCGTCACGAATTTTTTTCCTGATTTTAGATTATCCCTAGACTGTAAAAGTATTCTCCTTACACCTCAACATCATTTATAAAGGCTAGAGATTTTTTGGGGATTTTTTAGACTTTCATTTTATTTAAGTGTAGGGAGAATTCTCCACTGGTTATCCTTACCATTTGTTGTTGCTTGGTTTCCTGGTGATTTGGCTTGTGGAGGGTTTGTGTATTCCTGTTGGTACCCCATGTACGAGTCGTAGTATGGCGGCATGTTCGGTGGGTACCCGTTGCGCATCATGGGGTATCCCATATATGGCATGTGGTGCACCCCATTCATTTGGTGGGCCACAGAGTTGCCAATTGATCCATTCTGGATTTGCATGTTGTGGAAACCTGAGGAAAACATGAATTGTTCATCCATTTAGCTCTATTTTTAACAGCAGCAAAAATAATGTACCGGTACAGAATAACAGTTACACGGCATAAGCTTTCAACACTAACCATTTTCCGTTTTTTTAAGTTATTTTGTGCTCTCAGATTATAAAAAGTAAATCAAATTTATTTAGTACTCTAATATTAAAAAAATTAACCAAACTTGTTGTTTCAGGTATATATATATATATACCGGTACATTACATTGCATTGTAATATATACCAGTAGGGTGTGTGCAAACAACACATCATTTCAGAAGCAATTAAATAATTTAAAAACGAATCATTTTTTTCTTAAATGAAATATTAAGACTAACCAGGGTCTTTTAAGCATATGCAATTCAACCAAACATTAGTGTGTATAACCATTTAAAGTGTGACATTTATTAACTCACCTAAGTTTGATGGGTTAGCCGCCTTCTTGGCTTTGACTTGGGGCGGGGGGCTAAAAAAGTCGAAACCGTTGCCCGGACTGGTGGGTTCGACTGTGCTCATTAATGGTGGTGATAGCGGACCAGAGAATCCATCTAGAACAGGTAGTTTGATCAATGATAAGTTTTTACATTATGTTCGGGAGTAGTTGGTGTTTCTTTTGTTTTGACAGAAAATACCAAAATTACCCTTTTTGATAAGCATATCAAGGTTAGTTTGGAATCAAATCACAGATCGATATTTTATGTAATCTTTATATCAGCACTGCCACTGTTTATTAGTTGCATAATTGAATCACGGTTCTATACCCCCTATGTGAATCAAGGTGCAGCATTTTAAAACTGACCAAGGATTCACTGGTTCGATGTCAATCCAGGTAAAGGGTTCAAAAAACTTACTATATTGCTGCTTCTTAGACGGAGGGAAAAACCCCAACCCGACTGCATTCTGTGGTACTTCCCCTTTTCTTTGACCCCACATAACAGCATTCTGCTGAAAGTGGGGCTGGTCGATCATCAGACCGGGGTATTCTTCTGCAACTTCTGAGCGGATTTGACCCAGGGTTTTAGGACCCACATTCCTCAGTATCTGTCTCGGCATCCACTGGAAAATTTGGTGTAATTTTTAGTGGTGTGGTAACAAAGGATGCATCCAAATTTTGTTTATTATTTATCAGTGTTTCAGTCTCCACTATTTCAATATTTTTTTCATTTCATTTTGGTCTTTTAGCATTTTTGTAATTTGGTAATTTGACCATGCAGGTCTTTTGGTATTTCCATTTTTGTGTAATTTGGTATTCACTATTTTAATGTTTTGGTAATTTAGTATTTTGTAACTTCAGTATTTTGTAATTTCAGTATTTTGTAATTTCAGTATTTTGTATTTTGTAATTTGTAATTTCAGCATTTTAGGACCATAGGAACTAAATTTTTTTTGGAACTATTATAGTACTTCAGTATTTCAGAAATTTACAGCAATAATTCAGCTGAGTTGACTACGATTGAGCCAACACCCCCTACCTTGGCTGCTCTGAGTTCGAGCACGTCCTGGATCATGAATCGAATCCGCGAGGGAAGATCTGCTCTTCGCTTTCTCACCAATTCCAAGCGATCGAAGTATTGATCCATGAGAGACTGTCGAGGGTGAAATTAGAGGATTATTAAAAACCTGAAGAAATCCATTGAGATTCAATTGTTAATATTGATTGCACAAGGATGTGAACGCCTCATTGACCCATGTTTCTTTTTTTCAAATGATTTAAGTAAATTTCAATCTGGATTATGACACACAAGGACGTGGATTTACTGTTAAACATTAATCAATAGGTTTTATCAATTTTTTTTAAAGATTAAATGGCAAAGAGACATATGCCAGCTGTGGTAAAGCTAGTTTCGTCGTTTTAGTTTTCTTAAATCAAGGCGGGTCTATGTTTACTATAATTTAGGGAACAGAAATTCAAATTAAAACAAAAAATTAAACAATAAAATATTACAAGAAAGCATAGAAATAATTAATGGCATTAAACATGTAAAAAAAACGGGCATAAAATTTGTGCAGAATTAATCTTATTCACTGAGTAAAAAAAAAGCCACCAAGTAGTGCTCCAACCTTAGCTTTGTCATGGTCAAGTCGTCTGCCACAGGTCACCATGATTTGACAGAGGCATTCCAAGTCTTCGGAAATGTCATCAACCGTCCCTTTTTTCTTGGCTCTGATAAGCTGCATGATGCATTTGTGCACAATGCTCTCATGGAGGAGGTTGAGCCGATACAGTTCTCCTGCAATGAAACCAGGAAGTTGTGAAACGCAGAAGCCCACGTAACGCAAAATGTAAAACATCGCTCTTATGAGTACACCTATCAGCACTTTTATACGATTGCATTAGCAAGTCCGAATTTACTGTACAATATTTTGTCCTTGTACGGTCTGATTAGTTTGTAAAACCTCGCTCAACCACACAAAATAAACAATTGCAATCCGGAAGGTTCAGTTATTGTTAGTTTCACTAAATATGTACAAGATGCTGAAGTTTACTTTAGCTGGCTCTGTTGACCAGAGTCAGACCAGGTAATGTTCATTTACTAAGTTTTGTCATTTCTATATAACTATTAAGTAGCTGTACAGTGATATCTGGCACAAATATTTTAATGTTGGGCTGCTAGTTGCATACTGCAAATCCACATATATATAATATTTAATTAGGGATGCACAATATAGAATTTCGAATCTTTGAGATTCGAATCTCTAGGGATTCGAATCTTTACAAGCAATTTAATAAGAATAGTTAGGATTCGAATTTATAAACGTAAAATCACGGCTGCGACCCATCGCGCAAGAACACGCGTGATGCCGATTATGCAGACGTCAGCAAATCGTTTCAGCAAGCGTGCGACATTGGATAACTATGATAAGAAACTTTTGGTGAATCGTTATTGAAGTAAAATCGTAACTTCAAAATTGTGAAATGGTTTCTTCATTCGTATGTAATACCCGTAATGCGTTTCTCCATACCGAAAGTGCATCTATCGTGCAAAAGCGTCAGAACATTTTCTAAAGCGGTAGCTCGGAAAAACAACGTGCATCAAAGCACAACAACATTATCTTATCAGTTGTCCCATACACGTGCATCGTGGACGGACGCGCTTAAAACGAACGCACGCACAAAGAAAGTAGGTCACGTTTACCACGCTGTAATCACGTGGTTTATCGCACCTTTAAATATGACGCAATTATTCCAAAGGCGGAAGAGTTATTTACAGACTAAACACTTTAGTGTTTGCAATATATATTTCACTTAAACAACTATGTTTTCAATTAACACAATGAATGATATCCTATGTGTTCAATTATTTAGTTAGGTGATTTTGCAGTAATTAATTAATTATACTTTTACCTAGGTATAACTGTGTTAAATAGTAAATTAATGTTTAATTGTGCAAGGGCAATAACAGCTAGTCTTGATACCAAACTGGGAAAATAAAAATTGTCTGGTGTTTGGGAGCATTTTGTCAGCCATTCATTGCAATAAAAACCTACTAGACTATTATCCTCCCTCATGGCAGATAGTGTTTAGATATGTTACACATGACTAAAAAATATGTAATGGTAAAATATTGTTTGACTACGTAAATAGCTCTCATTACAGTTAAAAAGCATATGGCTAATTCACTATAAATGAGAAAATATATGCACAGCATACCAAATTTAAATTCATGGTAAAACATTCTAGAATAGGATTCGAAATTCTAGATTCGAAATATATTATTCTAGAATATTCTAGAATACCAAACTATCCTATATTGTGCATCCCTATATTTAATATATAATATTAAAATGTGTAGTAAGTAATCCCATGAACTGGTAATCCATTAAGCTCTGTCTGCATAAGCTTTTAGCACTAACCGCGATCTGCTTCGTTTGTAAACACACATCGTTTAACAGTTTTACATTTGTGGTTCACTGACAACAAATTGTTTAACCGGTAACCATCACCCCATGCCAACAGTATTTTTTAAGAAGTTATTTGGTGAGGGAAGATAAATTTGTGTAAGAAATTTTTGATGACAACAAATTGTTTAACCAGTAACCATCACCCCAACATGCCAACAGTATTTTTTAAGAAGTTATTTGGTGAGGGAAGATAAATTTGTGTAAGAAATTTTTGATGGGGGAAATTAAGTTTGTTCAATAAATTATATGTGGGGAAAAATTTCACAGAAGCTTGCTCAAAACTCACCGATAAACTTGATGTTGCCGAGCATGTGATGCTTTGCCCTTGATCTTTGCTCCTCCTCCTCCAGTGACAGCGCTCCTTCCTTGCAATCGAACGCTTCCAGCTTCCGATTCCTGTTCTCGAATTCATCCTGAAGTTTTGCTATCAGCAATCGACGAAATGTCTGGAAAGTTTTTTTTTTAATTGTCTTTGATATATTTTTTTGTATTATATCAGATTTTATGTAAGATGTTATGTATATTATTTAAGCTATTTTGTACATTATGTAAGACATCTTGTATATTATGTAAGACATCTTATATTATTATATCAGACATATGAAAGGGTGAAAATGCTTTATTATATGGCAAATTGGCAAGACACTGTGAAAAAAAATTTAATCACCAATCGAAATATTTGAGCTTACTAACATTTAACGGAAGATAAAAAAATAAAAAATAAATATAATTTGAGAATGACGAGTTAAAATATAATAATTTTATGCCGACACCAACAGCAGACTTGATTAACCTCGAAATACATAAACTTGACAAAAGAAGAACTGTATATATAACTAGGTGAAATTGTTTAGTTGTATATATAGAGCAACAGGATCAGTTGTAATTTGAGACAAGAAAAGAAATGCTACTACACTTGTAATCCATTTAGGTGAACTCACACACAACTTACGTTTGGTTTGATGCCCTGGTTCCCCGCGTTTATTGGGTGACCAAGGTCGAAGTTGGGAGCTTCATAATAAAGTCGACGGCAGAGATTGGCGTAAAGTGAACTGTATCGAAGTTCATCTATCGCTTTTTCAAATATCTAATAATTAAGGGGTTTAAAGAGAGTGGAAAGTATTTAAAAAAGGAATGACAAGACAAACTTAGAAATAAATAGGTGGAAAATGGTACGCAGTAACTGATTCTATAGTTCTACCCCAATGTGTACCCACAGATAAGTTTTGACCATATTTTACTGTTGGGCTTTAATTTATAGCACACCTTAATATCTTTACACTACATATTGTTATTGTTACCGGTACATCATGAATTTATTATTGGTGTCAATTTTTATTTAGGCTCTTGAGTAAAGGACTTCTTTAAGCAAAATACACTGATGTTTATATTTATAAGCACAATTGTATATCGAGAAAATACACATACAAAGCATATATAATTTATTAATTTTGATTTAAACTTCTAATTTAATATATTTAGATTAAAAGTTTTAGTTAATACTAAACAAAACAACCTAGCAGTTACTTACCAAAATAACAATTCCTTTTAAAATCTCTTTTGAAGCGATACCAATGTTAAGAATGTCCTGGCAGAGTTTGTCAAATTTTTCAGGCGTCAATTTATTTAAAATGCTGAAAATAAAGTAATTATTAAGGTTTTTGTTAACAGTATATATTTGCTAACAGCAATCTTTATGTACATAATGTAGCCCTTAATTAACCAAAAATATAATAATTTGGTTAGTTTTTAAACGTGTAAAACAATTTACAATAAAAAGATGGCATAAATAATCTTTACCTTCTAGTTTTTCGGAACACGGCTTCTTTATGTTCAAAATGTAGATTTCGTTGGAGGCTGCTTGGGGGGGACCATCGCTGCTGTTTGCTGGAGCTTTCACCCAACAATGGACTAAGTAACATAGAATTTATTAATGAAAATTAATCTTGCATGAAAGTACTGTAATGATAAGTGATATACCGATACTGAATAAAAAAGTGATGACATAGTAAAAATTGTTTTAAAAAACCATGAACACTACCATGAAGAAAAAAGGGAAAGAGTATAAATAAATTAATGAGATTAACTGATATATGTCAGTTTTATTCTTTGGTAATTAATATTGCATTGGAATGGTGTTCTTATACTAACTGAATATTTTAAATACAATAGATTAAAAAATATGGGCGTGTAAATGTTCCAAATAAGGGCACATTAACCTGGTTAAATTTAAATAAATGAAAAAATGTAATTCAATTTTCTTACACAGGCTATTGCCATACTTAACATCCTATACTTAAATTGGTAATTAAAAAAGTCGATAATGATAACATAGTATAACGTTAGTTGTTTGCCCTTAATTGGACGTACATGCGTCTTTCCCACTGTTGCATCTTGTATGTAAGTGTGCTATGTGAAATGTAAAAGGAGAATTAAAATAATACACTACATTGTGCTACGATGTTGTGTACAAGTATTTATTAAATACTAATGTCTTGATTACTTTATTTCACTAATCTTGTCTTGCAAGCTTATTATTAGGTGTGTTATGTTAAATGTAAAGGGAATTAAAACATCCATGTAACGGTCAATACTAAGAGGAAAAGCGGGAAACCGCTTACTTAAACTATGGAAAGTAATTTTAACCTTGCCCCAAACACTAATCTCAAACCCAGAACTAACCCGAACTCCAACCCCATGTTTAAAACTAACTTTGATGTCATAATCTTCATTTTAGTGGGGCAACACTAAATGGAGGCCCCTATGGAAAGTACGCCAATTTTCGCCGAGATCTCGAGTGTGCACACGCCAAATATTTAAGTGTAAAGTGTGCAAACGTCAAAGAGTGCACACTTCAAGTGTGCACAAAATCTCCTTTTTATTACTATTTTGTAAAAATCTTAAACAAACATATTATTCTATCCTAAATCTATCGTGTCCATCAGCTAACATATCTATCTACGTAACAAAAAACGTACGGACAGTAAATTACCCGAGGTCCAGAGGTAGGTTTACAGGTTTGTTGGAAATTTACGATGTTTATACTGCCAGCTCACGAGCATGTGTGAAATTACCCAAGTGTGCAAAAGACTCAGGGAAAAAAAACTCGAGTGTGCAGCTGCCGTACTTTCCATACTGGAATGGAGGGGAAGAGGGAAGGAGGGAAACTGCTTACTTGAACTATGAAAACTAATTTTACCCTGTCCTAAACACTAATCTTAAACTCAGAAACTCCCAACCCCTTGTTTAAAATTAACTCTAATATCATAATCTTCATTTTAGTGTGCAGTTTCCCTCCTTCCCGCCCTTTCAGTTTTCCCCCTATGTTACAACTTACATTCTATTCCGTGCAGGTGGATGTGTGGAGGAACTTCTCCCCTCTAAAAAAGATTGGCCTCTCTTGTTCTGATCTTCCACTTTGACTACTTTGTGTAACGGCACGATAAAAAGTGACTGGTACAAAGGAAAATAAAATTGTCACTTTTCAACAAAGCAGCTCTTTTACATTAACGTAATCGGCACACTTTTGATGAAAAATAAAGAAATCTGATAAAATACAACATAGATATTCAAATTATGCATAACATAAAAGCCATATGAAAAACTTCGGTAAAAATTTACTAGTAAATTTAAAGGACCTAGGCCTTTGAGCCTTTCGGTTAACATAGCCCTATGAAACAAGAATTTCGAGTAAACTAGTTTATATACCAGGTAAACTGTACACCTTAACTGACAGCCAAAAAAGCTAATAAAGAAACAACAGTACAAACAGAACAACCACGACTTGTAAAACAAATTTCCCCGAAAAATAAACACCACGGATACTGAACTGTTCAACCACCTTTGTCGCGCAGATAAATTTACCAATTGTATAACATGCATTCAACCGCAACAAAGAACAATCGTATGTAATAGAAATAACATATTAGCGGCTTTCTTTAACTTGTTATCTATCTTCGCCTTTGCTTGGCTGTATTTTTTTTGGTTTGTTGAAAAAACAATTTGTTTAACCGCCTGTGATTATATCCATGCACCTATTCTAGTAATTGCACGAAAGCTTGCAATAATTATGTGGTCTAAACGTGTGCAAAAATGGATGTTTGCTTATATATTTAGTTTTCGTTGTAATTATTTAAAATATACCACATGTATAATAAAAAAAGATAAAAAAATAGAATCGGAAAAAACATAAGCTATTATAACACGCGGAAACATCAAGAAAGTGTTGGATAACAAAAGTAAAGTCATTTGACACCGCCAAACATCTGTTCGGGTAATTCCCGATAGGCAGACCACCTGCTTATATTTAATAGTCTACGCCATGTTTGGACGAGTTATTTTGTAGCCATTACTTCATTTCTATGAATAATTCAATCGTAACGTAATCGTGATGTATTATTGTACACCGTCTGTAGCGCCCTTGTGACCTACACTTCTTTACTTTGCGCAATCCGATTGTGCAAGTACGGTCGTGTGGCCGAATGGTTAACGCGACCGATACATATACCGACTCTTATACAAAAAACGGTCCAGGTGACGAGCCCATCATGGGTCAAGATGACTCGGTAAAAAAATCCAATTGTGCAAAAATAGGCCTTGTGGCTAAATGGTTTGCGCGACCGAATTTATAAATCGATGGCGTATAAAAACGGTCTTGGTAACTTGCCCATCATGGGATGAAAACTTAGGATTTAAAATGCAACGATTCTACAGAACAAGTCATGTAGCAGAGTGGTTAGCGGGACCAATTTATACCATTTTTATATAAAAAACGATCTTAGACTGACTGGTCAATCATATTTCAAACTTTACCTTGGTAAAAACGTCAATACCTGTTGGCTGGACAGTTATGTCCCTATGCACAGGACTAAGGGAATAAAACGCATTCGGTTAATAAATTTGACTAAAAATGAAGTCTCGAAGACAAATAAAACACTGCAATAATTTCAGCAGATTAGCGGTAGTTTCGAGGTAACCCAACGATTGCCTGTGGCCTGTGGGAGGAATCGTACACGTTTTCTCACCCAAGGCGATAAAATTATAATATCCTATCGCACGTTCTAATAGACTAAAAACTGACAGTAATTTCCCACCGCTTTCTCATAGAAAACTTTTAAACCAACTTTTGTCTTTGAACACTTCAAATAATTGTTTATTTGCTTTAAAGCATGCAGCACAGATTGCAAACATCACAGTGCGGAAGAAATTACACAAATTTAAAATGACATGAACTGAAACATGAATATTTGTTAAAACATGGCTTTTGTGCAATCTTGTGGGCAAATGAGAATTTCAAGCGATATTAGATGAGCACCCACATAAAATTGCTGTATCTTTATGAAAAGTTCTCTATCAATCATCGAAGTTAGTCAACATTGGATTCTGAAAAGTATGGTTTGTAAATTGAAGAGCTACCAAAGGCATGTCGCTTTACCGCACACTTTTCTTCGAGGCTTTTTTTATATTTTTATTTTATTTGGGTTTAGCGGCCACGTCTAATTATACCAAATTTTAATAATTAATTGCTTTCTAATTATACCAAATTTTAATAATTAAAGACGTATTTTCTAACGACTGTCGTTTTGCCGTTTTTTAAATTTTTATCAATAGTCCTGCTTCATATTTTTATTGTGAAAAAAAAAACTATATAAAGGGAATATAATAGGAGAGGATAGCATAGATAATTATATTATCCACGGGGCTAAGAGCACAACCGCCATTATAACCTCTGCCCAGATACGAGCTGGGGATATTTCATTACATTCAATTAAATGATATAGGATATGATAGGATATTCATGTTTATCCCCGTGAATGGGAAAATCAAGGGGGTTAACACACGGGCAATCATCAGATCACCTTGCGCCCACTGTCGGGTTACCGGAGCCATTGCAGTGTGTTGTATATGATAGACATGTTCCCTTAATTTGGTAGAACCCTTCGCTGGGCTCAGGCAATGTCCGTAAAGTGCCTTGCCAAAGGACACAACCGACTAAATATCCAAAAAAGTAGTCAGCAACATTTCCAGATGCCCCTGTTCACAAAAGTTCATATTTTTTTCTAACAAAAAGAATACAAACAATATCTGCCCTGTCCCAAAGCTAAGATGAAAATGAAGTGTTTTATACTGTAAGGTAAAAAAGCATTACAAACACATTACCTGATGGCTGAGTGCATTGTCGGTTTTGTGACGTGGAATTGTACTCGTTGGGTAAAACTTTCAATGGAACATACGCATTGAAGACAGGTTCGTTAGAGGGTGACATTACAAAGGGTGGGTCGGAGGCACTACTTGGTAATTCCATCTGAATCAATATTGAGTTTTTGTATGGTTTATTTTTTATAAAGACTGTAATTGCTTAGTTTTGCAAAGCTTCTTTTTTAACATAAGGTAATTAGACTGCACTGATGGACTTATACGGTGGGAATTTTTCAGATGGTAATCCTGTGGTTTAAACCAGGGTTTAAAGGCTAGGTGCCAGTTTGTGAGGTATTTGTATAAGAGCTGCAAACAAACAACTTTTTCAAGTTGTTGCATCATCAAACATTTTAAATTGTTGCATCATCATAGTGCAATAAATTGCTCAAACATGCGCATCATAAAACTAATAAATACTAAACATTTGTTATTTTATTGAAGGCCTTCTCATAAAATATTATCTGATACGGTCCACAGTGCAAAAAAGGTTGCAGGCCCTTGTTAAAACAACAACAATTACCATTGCATGAAAATCACCTGAACCACTTTATCCAAGAAATCATTCATGTGCTTAAGTGAAAGGGAGTTGTGCAAAGTTTCCAACGGTCGAATTGAAGGTGCCATCGAATGGCCATCAATACCTAAATTCAGAGATAAAGATTACCCTGTGGCAGCTCAACAGGTAACTTAGATTATAAAAAAATGTTCCATGTTATTGCTATGTCATTGCTAAAATAACTAGTATGCGAGAAAAATCCTAATCCTTCTCTGTTAGCTTGTGAAACAACATAGCAGTATGATATGTTTATAAACTGATGGTATCTTTGCAAATACACCATATGGTTGCCGCTGTGTGAGCTAATTATTAGCTAATGCCTCCTTACAGTATTTAAATAGTTTGTTTAGTATCGAGGCCAAATAGCTGAGTGGATTAGTGTGTTGCCTTTTAGACAAAGGGTTGCAAGATCAAAACTTATTACCAGCTAGACGATTGTGGTATTGGATAAGCCACCAGGACAACGCCAGTAAATTAATGGGTTCCAATAAAAAAAACTAAAGGAACGTCTCAATCATATGCAACTAACTACAATATCTTCGAAAACCAGATGTGTGCAAAGTACTCTAATGGGGCTAAGGTAATCTGATAGGGAAAAGCTAATCTGATGGGGGAAAGGTAATCACGTAATGTCAAAAGGCAATTTGAATTTTCAGTGGAACAGAAATCGACTCCCTACTACTTTATTTACATTCAACAAGCTAAAAATCAAATCCAACATCACCAAATCAACATAAAACGTCCATGAATTAGACAACGAATGTACATGAAAACTGTAAAGTAGGATAGGATAGGATAGGATATTCATCTTTATCCCCGTGAATGGGAAAACCAAGGGGGTTATCACACGAGCAATCGTCAGATCACCTCGCGCCCACCGTCGGGTTATCGGAGCTATTGCAGTGTGTTGTATATGAAAGACACGTTCCTTCAATTTAGTAGAACCCATTAATCCGCTGGGTTCAGGCAATGTCCGTAAAGTGCCTTGCCCAAGGACACAACCGGCTAGCTATCGACCAGTTTCGCACCTGCAACCTTTCGATTGAAAGGCGACGCACTTAACCGCTAGACCAACCGGGCGGCTAGACCAACCGGGCGACAACAACACATAATCCACTCACATTCGGTGAAGTCGGTAGCCGATAGTTTCCGAGAAACCGCGGCTTTGGAATCCTGTTGCAAAGCCGGCTCGGAAGACGACGCACCAGCCAACACTCGGTTGCTGAATAAATTGCTTTGTGAACCTGAAACCGAATGAATGAATATTAGTTGTGGCGTAAAATTTGTTAGTTTGGCTTGTGTTTGTAACTTTATACCCATAGTATTGCAAGGGTCAAAAAAGGTTAAAAAACTGCCATGGATGACAAAGAGCAACAAATTAAAATGTAGTTAGTCCCGATCAATTTCCCATACAAATGCTTGCTTTAAATTAATCAAGAGTAATTTATACTAATTCAATCAATATACTATAATACCGATTTCATTTTTTATAACACTGTTACACAATTTACCCCACCTTGTACACCAAACTGCTTAAGCAAGTTAGTGGCGTAAATATCTTCGTAGAGCTGTGATGGCCTGTGGAGTCTTCCACTGTATTTTCGTGTTGCCTCCTGCAATAAAAGGGAGCCGTCAAAGTTTTGAATATAAACTACATCTCTAAATAGAGAAACCCACAAACTGAAAAGGACATGATAGGATATTCAAGTTTATTTATTGGGGTTTATTTATATATTCAAGTTTATTTATAATTTATTGGGTTGGTTTCAATGTAAGTCTTATTACTATTAAAAATATTATGTCCCTGCTCAACACTTGCTTAAACCTACTGGAATCTTCTGAATTAAATACAACGCAACACAATTCAAATACAATAAACAGCATTGGTAAGCTGACAATAGTAAGAGCAATATGCTTATGATTGATGACCCTCTATTGGTACTTTCTGATAGTACTCTATGATGGTATCCTCTCATGCCACAATAATTTAGTAATTTAAGTTTTGACCTTTTTAACACTAATGAATAGAAAGCATACAGAATATTGAAGAAATCGCACCTGTTGCCTCGTATGTACAGATGCTGGTGGGGCAGAGCGATGGGGCTTGCTCTTCCTAAGAAACGCTCTCACTGCATCAGATGTCCCAGCCACGTTCTCTTCATCATCTCCTCCACTGTCTTCCTTTATATCCTCCACATCCAAGTCCTCTCCTCCCACACTGAATGTGACAGCAGCCGCCTGTGAAAGAAGATCCGTTACGAGGTTGGGATTCACCTATAGATAATGACGGGATTATGAAGCATTTATTTGAACCTAAAAGGTTAGTAAAAACATTTAATTTAACAAACAAGCAAATAAATGAAAGTTAAAACTCTTTTCGCTATGGTTAAAGACGTTAAACAATATGAGAACTTTCTTTTTTTTGCTGTTGTAATACATAGAGCAAAATCTTTTTTAACTTCACCGGTTATGAATGCCATAGATATTTTTTTACTAGTTAACTTGCTTACAGTATAATAGACACAATTCTGAACATAAAATTGAAAAACCGCAAATATATAGTGGTGCACATATTGGCAATGTAATGTTTAATCAATAAATCTTAATTAATTCTGTTTTTTTTAACTTACTGATCTGAAAACTGAGGTCTGAACATCAAAGCATAAATAACTGAACTTTTCCTAAACTTTGCTACAACTTTACTAACTTTCTTTTTGCTTCTGTTTGTATCTGTCTGCTTTGTAGCTGCAGTGACGGCAAAGTTGGCATGTCTGGCTGCAACGTGAGACACCAAGACCACCGCCGTGTGCAGCATGTTGGATAGGTGCTCGGGGTCAATTAGTTTGGGGGCGTGCAAGCTTTTACTTGGGTTCAAACCAGAGAGGTCTTTCTTTGCAACTGAGCCTGTCTTTAATGTGGAAAGTTAGATGGGTAGCAAAATTTGTAATTTTTTACAAAACATAACTCAATAGAAGAAAGAATTGTACCAGGGGTATTGAAAAACCATTCACAATAGAAATCGGTTACTCCCGTTAATTTTCCTTTAGTTTAATTTCCAGTTTTCATAAATTGTTGCTTGAAACACGAATGGATTACACTTTCAAATGATTAATCATAGAGAATTTAATCAAGAAAAAAACAGTTAATTAATCTGATGTTCTTACTTTTGTGCTGGTGTGTCCCTTTTCATCCAAAATTCTCCTTTCTGGTGAAATGTTGTGAGGAGAATGCTGTATAAATGAGATATAGTTTACTTAAAATCAGAATAGAAACTTAACCATCCACACAAGCCTTGGAGTTATAAAGAAAAAAAACTATTATATGTTGCCGGAGAAAATTTGTGTGTAATGTAGAATGTATAGTATGTAACTCTTTCAAACCTTGGAAATAAAGTTTGAGGAGTGGCAAACATTCCACCCTAGAGTTAATTTGTTTAATGTATTTTTATCTTGCACCTAGAATGTACTTTACCGATATTTTGCCATAATTTTTCTAAAATTTCTATCTCACATTGTGGCAGAAGTAAATTATTGTGGTCAAACAGTTTTTTAATGAGAACAGATTTCACAGATAAAACTAAAACACAACGAGGAAACTACACTCTAAGAATAAGGTTATAGTTTGTTTTGCAGTCAGTGTTCAGGTTAGTTATCCAACACTCTGCCATCCGCTTTCCATATATTCAGTGTTGTCCCTTTACTCAGAGTGTATGAAAATCGATGGTGTCTACAATGTCACACAACACTGTGGTACATCTGTATGCATGCCAAAGCACAATTTATAGAAAAATGGCAGCAATTAAAACAAAGCATGTTATAAGCATAAAAACAGAAGTAACTTTATAAAAGATAAGAAACCAGCTACGATTTTGGCCTATGCGGCCTTTTCATTTAACAAAAATCGAAATTTGACTTTTGGATTTTCGCATTTTGTCTCATAATTACCCTTAAAGTTGAAAAGCAATGTCAGCACAAAAAGTGGTTAATCAGGGTCCTTTCGGTGCATATACAGAAAACCTCACATTACTTATCCACTCACCGCTCGACTTGGTGGTCTCGAGCTTGGACGAAACCCGCCCCCTTGTGGAAAACTGTCGTCGGGTTCAGTTCCTTTTGCTCCCGGACTGAAGTGGAGCTCGATGTGGAACCTCTTCTCCGACTGAGGATGCTCGTTAGGATCCTCGTATAACATGATGACAATCTGCAGCAAATAAAGTGAAAGATGGGTAGAGAGACCATTGTGCTATATGCTTGTAGCCAGGTAGTTTAGTAATATTTTAAAATTACAGCTCTTATTTGATATAATAAAAATATAGCCTACATTACCAAATAAATCAATAATGGTATTACACAATAATGTTATTTCTATTAAACAGATATTTTGGTTGCCATTACTATAATCAACAGTAATTTGCTGCTGCAATTTCTATGTTAATTTTAAGCAGCAGTTATGTATTTTTCTAACTGTAGCTTGCTTTAATTAAGCAATGGAATGCAAATGACGACACATGAGTACATAAGAATAGTATTGAGATAAATGCATTGAGAAAAATAGCATAATGAAGTATTGAGCTAAAAGTCATCAGAAAAATAGCGTATTGCACTTGTGTATAGCCATGCACTTGTAAAGCAGCCATATGTGCAGTATAATGCATTAATTGGTACAAGTATTAAGCTAATTTTAATGAGAAAAATTTATAATGCAGTATTGTGATAAAACTTAAAAATGCATGTCCTTAAGATAGCCATGCGCCTTTGAAACAGCCCAATGTGTGGTATAATGCATTAATTTGTGTAGAGTAAGGAATGGATAAGAAATTAACTCACCTGTGTCATATAATTGAGCTCTGACACAGCGTCCACATATTCCATCGCTCTCTTCCACTGTCCATCTGTGGCAATCTACCGGGGGAAATAAGTGAGTCAAAAACGCTTTATGTTAGATAGTTCAGAAACTACTTTGTCTCGGATAAGCAAACACCACATAGCTAAATAGTACATAAATAAAAGATAGTACAGTTCTTTAAAAAAAAATCATCCTTTCTGTACTAGAATTAGATAGAAGATAGTACAGTTCCCCTTCCATGTGATAAGCAGTTTTTAAGCTATATGGTATTTGCTTATCCAACAATTTTAATATGTTATGCTTTGAAGTTAGTTAATCTGCATACTACTATAATATGCAACATGTGAGTTAGTCCCTGCAGAATCGAACAATTCTGTTGGAAAGCATATGGTTGGCTACCCGGTTGGCAGATTTTCATGATTTTTAAGTGAAGACAAATATTATAAGCTCACGTCACACAGAGCGCCGTACTGTAGCACAGTGAGCAGTGAATGGATGTGGCTCTCGCTGGTGAAGTAAAGTCGGGTCCTGACATGTCGACCGGGTGATAGCACCCCTCTTGAGTACCTGCAACCCAATAGACAACTCTATTACAGCAATGATATGTTGGCTCACTCATGGAATATACAAAACACAATACAAAGTTTAAATATACAGCGAAAATTATGTATTTAATGATTTTGGTAGTAAACCAGCTAAAAGTGTGTGGAAACAAGTTACTAGCTGGTGGTCGGGTCATTGAAAAATCACTTAGTAGTGTGCTTGAATACAGTAAATTAATCGGTTGAATACAAATCTGACAGTCTTTATCAGATTACACCCATATTATACCAGTCTTTGTTGCCACCTTACATGTGTGTAGTATAAGGGTCGTATTTTATCCTAATCAATAACGTCCTGTGTTCGTATTAAGGGAAAAAATATTGTTCGCATGGAAAATCATGTCTAATAAAGATTATTACAAATTAGTTTTGCAGAAGTTTCGGATACATATCTGCTATCATTCTTTATTAAAAAAATTGCTAATTTCGACATTTGGTAAAATAATTTCACTGCATGCGGAAATAGAGAATATCCTTAAGAAATATTACACACCATTTTTTTGCAACTGATTGAGCAATTAGTTTATCATACTTAATTTTTATAGGAAATCACCTCGGATTGAGTCGGTAAGTATCTTCCTCCAAGTTTCGTTGCAAATCGACTTTTATTTTCTTAAGCAGAGGGACGCAGAATCCCAGCGCTATATCCAGCTTTTCACTTTTCGTCATGCCATACTCCTGTATTAAAAGAAAATGAAGCCCGTATTAAAAGCATACCAGTGTATCAGTCATTTTAGTAGCTTGGTTCAGGTCAATAAATAAGTCATTTTTTTCTGCAGAATAAACTTACTTTTGTTTATCAGGTCAAAACATTTTACCACATTTAACTATAACTTGTTAGTATGATATTAACAAAATAATTATCTGTTCCAAAATTACAATACTAAATATGTGCCAGGCGTCATTCACACAAGTGGCATTATGAAAATGTATCTTCAAAAGAAAAGCAACCAAGGTCATCCTCATACCTGTGGTATCACGACATCGGCCAATGCTTTAGAGATTGTATACAACTCTGCATATTCAACCATCAGTGTCCCGTTGTGCTGTAGATCGTACCTACATTTGCGGTAAAATTATTTGTTGAAATATCGAGCGTGCCACAGTACATAATGCACCATTATATTATTATGTTAGACAAGACTTGATCTGCTTAACATTGATGGCATCTCTAAGAGATGATTTGATGGATAAATA
Organism: Ciona savignyi; assembly: GCA_000149265.1. Lineage (NCBI taxonomy): Eukaryota > Metazoa > Chordata > Ascidiacea > Phlebobranchia > Cionidae > Ciona > Ciona savignyi. Next base: position 1,868,952 of record CH003263.1, read on the forward strand.
TTTGTAATTGTATGGGCACAAATGTAAAGTAAGCAGGGACGTCCTAGACTTTACACACAGTAAAACATTCATCTACTTTGATAATCAATTTTTTAATTTTTAGAATAAATGTTAAAATTAATATTTTAACTTTTTAATTGTGATGCATGATGATAATTCAAACAATTTTTTTCTTGTAAAAAATGAAACGTTGTATCGAGATTACAAATCAAACAAAACAAAATGGGTATTTTAAAAATAAGCAAAGGATAAAGTAAATCTGACTAACACATTAGCTTTACTAACACTTTGATAGGAGCAGCGAAAACTAGTAGATCTTACCTAAACCCAATGGATTTATAACCAAATTCTACTAATACTGAAAGAATTTGAGTATATTTAACATACTGCATAGCTCTATCAAGCAAAGTGTGAGTGAATTAGACGATTATTCTTGTTATAACGCTTACTTACCTATTCTCAAGATAATCTGACACTTAAAAACTCTTTAGTGTTTACCCATTTATGGATAAAACATAAATACTCTACAGCAAGATATCCAAACTCACTTAATGCAATCGTAGATGTCTGGTATTTTGCTGATATCATAATGATCATTTTTGAGTTTAAAATCGCGTTCCAGTTTCGTCCACCTTTGCAACATTACTTCAAGCGACTCATTGTGGTAAAGTTGGACTGAGGAAACAACGATAGTTTTACAATATTTCTTAGCCACTTTAGTTTATAAAAACCTATTGAAAAAAAATCTTTCAAAAATTTGAAATTGATAAATATTGTTTGTTCTCATGGGTCGAAACATTTTTAAGCAAAACATATGTACTTTTAAATTAACGATGGGTTTGGTATACTCACTTTACTAAAACATAAAACTAGTCATTTATCAAAAATTAAATGTAGTGGCCTATCAATCCATTTGAGCAAAATATATTTATCAATGTTAAATTTTTGTAAAGAAAATTTAAACAAAAATATTTTTTAAAAGAATAAAAAAAATTAATAGCCATTGCTCATATACAAATACAACTTGGTCGTTAACTGCTAAATTGACTTTGATATTCTCAGAATACTAAAAAAAATATTTTTAAAGGTTACTCTTACTTTTGTTGGGATTGGTATTCATCTTTGTTCTCAGTTGTGCAGTGAAAGACTTCATGAGAGTATACATGCGTTCACATTTCTCTACCGGGTTCGCAAGATAATGCATCGCTTTCTTTATGGACTTGGATGTCAAAGGGGCGATCTGGGGTTTTTGAAATGTGAGTCAAAATCGGCAAGTAACGCGAGTAATATTACACTGTGGTAGGTCGTAAACTAAAAAAATTACAATAAGAAAAAAAGTTTGAAAAAATAGGTAACCACAGGGAAATGGGTTAACCATAAAATTAGAAATGCAACAGGTTTAACTAAGTGCCATGTCGGTAGAAATATCTGCATGACTAAGTACAATATCCATGCAAGGCACACTGAAGATAATGTATCTAATTAGTTAGTATTAAACGAAAGAATATGAATAAACAATAGTAATAGCGGCTTGCAAATGAATTTTCTTTGTCCATTTCCACCTGTAGTTTTCTTCTTAGATAATGCACAAGTTACACGTTTTTTTGAATCAACTTCTGAATTATAACGTTATGTGCAGAAATGTACGTCCAAGTTGTCAGTTAGTTAAACAATTTTAGGAAATCCAGTCTCAACTCGACGATCCTTTTCAAAAATTTTGTGCTCTCTCTTTGATTACTGTGTTTAGTGAATTTAAAAGTTTATTCCACATTCATGGAAATTTTAACTAAACTTCTTAATCTGATTAGTCTTTTGTTTATTTACATGCTTTGCACATTTTTAGAAAAAATCCAAGCACTTTATATAATTCAATTAAAATGGACAATGTTTACATGATAAGTCCAATTCACCTGTGCGTGATCCTCTGCTGTCATGGTTCCTTCTTTGTTTAACAATTCTTGTAGCTTCTTCTTCACTCTGAAGGAAAGTTAAATAAAAAATTAATTACTACAAGGTCAGGTTCATATGTAAAACTGTCAACTGGGCATGCTTATAAGATGGTACATCCCAAAGCAAGGTCGCCTGTTCATAACCCACCCCTTGCCATTTTGATATTAACACCAGAAAAGCAACCATACGGCCACAATTGATATTAACACCAGAAAAGCAACCATACGGCCACAATTTTAACTAGTGGAATCTGATGGTTCTTACTGGGCTAATGTTTGGCTGAATGTGAATACTAAAAACATATGCAGATTGCCATATGTAAAGCAACACACTTTTTACCAAAACAAGTATATCAGATAATTGACTAGTTATAGTGCTTGCTTTTTCTTCTAAAGAAATAAGCAACCAACCCACTTAAACTGTGATGATGAACAATTAAGCTTGCAAATTCGAGATAGAATGTTTCAGAAAATCTTATTTGAAGGAACAATTACAGCGTTTCATTCGATCAGTGTTAAAGTGAAGTTACTGCACTACCACCGCAACATTTCGCAATTGTTCCGTGCCGAATTATTAACGTCCCGGGAAAAATTACAGGGACTCAAATTTAGCAGCAATATCGGACAAAAAAATGCAGGACAATAATTCCTGATTCAAAGCATGCATGATTTCTGACACTCGGAAAATCATGCTTCAGAAATCGGAAACCACGTACACAGATTGCTTCTGTCCGACTAGATCATTGCAATCCTCATCCCTGTGGAGAAGGCTGAGAGGAGGAAAAGAAAGAAAGGAAGCATTAAGAGGAGCGGTATGGGGCCCTGGGAGACACACACGGAAGGGTGAAGATATTACACAAAATAGGGGCATGCATTTACGAAACATTTTAAATTAAACATATAAACGACAACTTATACATTGAATGTGATTGACAGAGAAAACATAGAGTATTACTTTTGCTGGCAATCGCTCAGGTTGTCACCTTCGTTGTCAAGTAAGCCATTCATGTTGGCGCTTTTAACCATTTGGACCAGTATGGGGGTGAGTTCTCCTTCCAGTGCCAGCAAACCCTGCGCGAAGAAATCACACGGAATATTTAGAATCAAAATAGAATCACTGGAAAAAAGTGGGAAACTTATGTTTATGTTTAGGTCTTGTGCTTATTAATGTGTTGCAGTTGACGGTAAGGAAAAAAACACCAATTAAAAATAGCAATTTTTATTTTTTTATGGTTTCGATGTGTAGATATAGTGTGTCCGCAGTAAATGCCCGATGTCATTACAATTGCATCCCTATCAATATTATCCATACACAGTGTTTATTAGGATTTCTAAACAGTATAAAAAAATGCATACCTTAATATGCTTATATGGTATTCACTAGTATCACTCTATTCATACAAATAGATTAAACAAAGTTCCTTTACAGTTAAGAGACCTTGTCAGGTGTAAGATTTTTCTTTGCACAATATACAGCAGTTAGGCTGGTTATCTATTTTAATAGTCGTTTATGGTTTATAGAATATTGAAAGAAATCTGGTACCACTACCACACGAATGAGACTCTAGTGTTGAATTAATCCTGACAGCTTGCCAATGACACACACACAACAGTGGGTTAATATTTGCTAAGAATCACGAATAAAAGTCTGACCTTTGCAAACGCAGCGGCTGTCATCTGCACCCGGCCCTCATCGGATGCGTAGATCTTGAGGTCATGGCGGTAGGTGCTGTGGAGCCGCAGTAAGCCACATCCCGGGAAGCCAGCGTAGTCACCTGACACACAATTTACTTTAATACGCTTTGAAAAATTAGGGGAACAATTTTTAGACCAACCTCACACAGTTTCTAGGATATTCATATTTTATTTTATAGGTAACTTAAGAGTTAAACTTGATAATAAATATTTCAACATAAAGTAAATAAAATGTAATCCATGTTACACATCTATCCAAGTACATTCTGTATTTAATGTATTTAATCATAAGACAGAATTAGTCTAATTCAGGCACATTAACTCTATGCGACAGAGTTGGCTTGAATCAGGAAAAAAAATTAAACTCTGGAATTTTCGACGAAGCAAAGCGTTATAATTTTATAATTTTACCTGTGACCTGTCCACTGACTGTTGGTGAAGATGTTGAAGATGTAGAATGGATGAGGGGAAGAAAAGAGAAAGAAAGACGTTAAAGGAAGAATATGGGAAAACAGATCATTATGGGAAGCACAGCATTTTAATTACGATCATTCAATTAAGATGATCAGTTTAGAACAGTGGTTCCCAACCTTTTTTAGTGTAGGGGCCAAATTTCAAATTTTAGAATACGTATGGAGCCGCATGAAAACACACTGCTTTAAAAAAAACAGTGAGAGTGATGTAACAATAGCAGCCTTTTCACAACTTTTCTTGCCTCTAATCTTAACTATAAAGTAAAAACTTTTTTCCCAACCTTCAAACTAAGCAAGGGTCATTTTAGAATACTAATTTTAGTTTTTTTATTATTAGAATCAGATTTTTCTAATATTTTTAGGGGATGTTCAAAGGTCAATGAGAGCCGCAAGAAGGCTAGCTGAGAGCCGCATGCAGCCCTCGGAGCCGCGGTTGGGAATCACTGGTTTAGAATATGATTGAAAGTGGAAAAATAAGATGTCAATAGCAAGTGACAGTAGCAGATGTAAAGGCACGTTGCTGAGCAAAAAAAGAAAGATACACAAGAGGTTTGTATATGGTATTTTACCTTCTGCTGGATTTATGTAACTTAACACTGTTATTCACAGTTCACACTTACAGTTTATTTAAAATAAAGTATACTAAAACATTGTAGCTAAAAAGGCATTGCCTTAAACTTAAGATTAGAATTAGTTTTTAAATGCCCGACCTTGGCCACCAGGGTACATGCATCGGAATGCGCGGCCCAGTTCCTCAGCTTGCTTCCTTCCTGCTGGGGTAAGCTCTCCTCCCCACTTCAATATAAGGAGCAAAGATGGACCAGAATATGACTGCTGGTTCTGTGGTGATGGGGA
>CH003263.1:1874023-1900240 GCA_000149265.1 Ciona savignyi
ACCAGAATATGACTGCTGGTCTGTGGTGATGGGGAAATGGTTTAAATTTTCAGAATTTTATCTATTTTTTAAAGACATGGGCATATTTATTTGTATTTAACACCGTAAATGGGAAAACACAAAGGGGTTTCTCAAAGAATGAAAAGTCAGAATACCTTGTGCCTACCGATGGGTTATCGAAGCTATTGCAATATTTGTATATGATTAGGATGTCTAATTGTTCTAGTTCAATCCATTTATCTACTGGGTTCATGTTTAAGCGATAAACCAACCGCACAACTGACAAAGCAGCTAGTTTTTATTAACTGAAACATTTACCCTCTAACCAACTGAGCTATACATGTAGCATAGATGTTTTGTTGGTTGATAGCATTTTAACACATGTATTTGTCAGATTATCTAGTGGCTAGTGCCCATTACTAAATGCGATGCATACATTTCTTCATTTGTTTGTTCTACCAAATTAAACCACTAGGTTTTGCAAAATCCTGAGCAAACTGTCTGTGTCCTACCTTTTGTATTCAGAAGGCAAAAAGAAGTAAAATTACAAAGTTAAGAAAATATTGTAGACTAAAACCGAACTATGCTTACCATCTTCGGAGCTGGATGTAACACTTCTTCCCGAAGACATGTACTTGAACTGAACTTTGCGGTTTATTCCTGAGAAATGACCGTACCTGAAAAACCATCAGGTTTTAAACAAAATAGACTAAAATAAGAGGTAAAATGAACGCATTGGTATTTCTAGATTTTAAAGCAACCAAAAAAATATTTTATATGTATTCAGTATGCAAAAACATCAAATTTTTCCTAGAAAATTTGCAATAAATGATGAAATAATTTAAAGAACTAAACCCAACCTTGTTGAACTATAAAGATAATATCAAAAATTTTACTTACATTTCAAGAACATTTTTGAGTTGTTCTATTTTGTGCTGCTTTTCGTTTAAAATAGCATTTGGTTTGACGAGCAGCCATCGTGCAATGTCCAAAACCTCCTGTAGTTGTTTCGGACGTTTTAACTTCAGCTTTTCCGGTTTTGTGGCCGTTGTACTTGGTGAAAAGATCAAAAAACCTTGGGACATTAGAAATTAGTCATTTTTATAAAATTTTGTTGCTTAATTTTTTGGAAGTAAAGAAAACATGTCATAAGTTGTATGTAAAGTTGGGCAGAATTATATACAATGTACATACATTGTAATGTGGTTAAAAAATAGAACACTTACCTACGTTACATTGTAATGTTGTGTAAAATATATATAAAATCCAACCATGCCTAATTTAGTTATAACAATGAGTTTAAGTATACAGCATTCCAATGCTTAATGCACATGGTGAAAATTTTATAAACTATTTTGGGAATATTATAAATTAATGCATTTTTATTAGCAATCTCCCAATTTAGCATTGGGGAGAAAAGAATGCTGTTGTCAATACATAAGGGGTTTGTCATACCTTTAATATTGTTTAACCCAGACAAAATATTTAAAACTTCAAATAAGAAAGTAAATGTAATACATTGAATGTAAACTAGGTTGCCGTGTTTCCCTGTCCATTATACTAAAAATTAACTCTTTGATCGTCCCTTACACCATAACGAATTAAAAAACGATGATTGAAAGAGAAGATTCAATGAATTACTTTTGATGACGAACTTCCATTTTCATCTTTTGTTTTGGAGTTCGGTCTCCATGCCGTATGACCGCAATCACACATCGCAATTCCATCCTTATGAATGTGAGATTTTGAAAATAATGTTGTAAGGAAAATGAACACATCATTTAAAAAAAACCTAATTTATTTCTTGAACAATTAGTGCTCAATTTTGTTTAATCAAAATGGTTGCAATATTGATTTAGTCAGTGTTAAATAAATCAATTCCAATCCAATCTAATCACATAACCTGTCAATTACTGATCCAGCCAGAGAATCCCATCAGAATGGATTAATGAGCTCATTATCACGTAATAATAGAGTGAACTTACATTGACCCTGAGGTGGTGGGCACAATAGGAATGTCTTCAGCATCAGTTGTTATGGACCACGGGATGTGAAATTGAGGTGCAAGATCTCGCATTATGATGTTCCTGGAATAAACAAAAAATTGCATCACTGTGGTTTATAATATTTCTAGATTAAATGGAAATTCAAATCATATAAAACTAAAAACATATGATTCAGATTTCATTGAGACATTATTCTATTTTCATATTATGTTATTGATAGATTTTAATATTTAAACAAAATATTCGAAATAAAGAATTCGAAAGAAAGAAAATAAAGATTGTATAAAATGATGGTCTTTGGAAGCGAGATATTGAAACTTGAGCTGACAACAAAAAAATGGGAATTTGCAGCAATTCTTTGCTGTACACTTGGTCCAGGATTTTAGCAACAAATATGGGAGTGACATTTAAGGTAGCATGAATTCTAACTTCTGTTTAAATTATGGCTTAACAATTGTATTAAACTGAAACTTAAACATTGTGGCAACAAAAATGTTTTATAAAGATAATGCATTTTACAAACCTGGTAAGTAAAAGTAAGTCATATTTTGGACTATGACCAGGATTAGAGATTTTATTAGGCTATTCCACATTTAATAGCATTACTTGGTAATTACATGACCTATTTTTTTATTGTTATTGAACTAAAAACAACAGTGTGAATGCTGCATAGTGCCAAATTAACAGCATGAATCTTACAAAATTAAACATGGTGCTAAAATCCTCAAAGCAGGGCCAAAAATCGTCAGAGTAACAAAAGTAACACTCAAATGTTTACTCGTGTGAAGCACGTCGTGCGAGTTAAAATTTACTTTTGCAAATAAAAAACTAATTAATGTTAATCGCGACCATTTTTATTCAAATGGCGTATGGAAGAATAAAAAACAAATCTTCATTCATCATTGCGACAGTTTTTGTTATGCACATGGCGCATCTAAAAATTGAACATGTTTCCTTTTAAGATTTACTCGCATGAAAGATTTACTTGCATTACTCAGGTCCACAGTGATTTTTTACTCGCCCGAAATTTGATGGATTTTTAAGCCTTTAGGATGCCAAAAAGACATCATTGATTTAGAATAAGGACTTTTAATTGGAAATAATATTCTAGAATATCAAGCTATAATACCTCGTTTAGTTGTAGGAATTATTCACAAAAATGGTTTTTAGAATATATTTGGGTTCACCAAAATTATATGGTTTAACAAGGTTACAGTCACAGAAGCTTGGCTAGATTTTTTAAAATAAAGTAGAAATAAGCAGAAGTACAATAAAACAACTGCCAGTATTATGTTGTACATGAACACATACATGTACAACAGTTTGTTAACATTATCGACATAGTACTTTGCTTCTGAAAGTTCTTTTATATATAAATATATATATATACAGTAGAACCCCGCTTACCTGACCACCTATGGGACCGTGATCAAGCGGTCGCGTTAGTGGGGTGGTCGTGTTAGTGAATTTTGATTTGCAGCAAGTTGTCGTCATATACAGCTTAAAAGTCTGCATTTTTACTAAATTTTCACCAACTGCCATTATTTTTATCAAATACTGCAGAATGAATTTAATACTAAAGTTTATCTTGTAGGATTCAATTCTGCCTGTCACATTTTTTTGTGTGCGCTTATTTATTCTTATTGTTTTGATCAAAAAAAAAATTTAACCTTGTTATTTTGGCGACAAAAGAAAATGATTTAGCACATGTGGTCACTTAAGCGGAGTCAATTTTGAAGTTTTGGACCAAAATATGGCGGTCGTGGTCTGGAAACCGGGGTGGTCGCGTTATTGAAACAGAATGCAATGCATTACTATAGTAAATTATTCGGGACCGCACTAAAGTGGTCTTGATAATGAGGTGGTTGTGTTATCGAGGTGGTCTCCAAGCGGGGTTCCACTGTATATATATTACAATGCCGCAAAATTATTTTATGTCTCCACAAACTAAGTCAACCTAATCTGCCTCTGGTTATATTGCACTTACCCTAACACTTTTGCACAATCATCATAATACTTCATTGAGTTCTTTACGAAGCTGAAACCATTTACATCACACACGTACGACTTGCCATGCGCCCTGAGGAAGTCAAATCCGCAAACTGTTTGCTGAAAAAATAAAGGAAAATGATATAGAAATTCTGTAAAATTAATGCAGTACGTGTTCGTGAGACAATCCCTACTAAGAAACTGAAAAATCTAGTTTAACAAGCTTGATAAAAACCCAAAAAAACAAGATTTCTTTATGTGATATAAATTTTTCATTTAAGTATTGTGACCAGTTTAATCTATTGAATAATAATCAGTTCTTGTAAAAATACCGGTATCACATCCTGCTGGGTGCTGACACAGCATGCATTCATTGTTTGTTTTGATCAGTTTAAGACCAATAAATTAACACACTGCACACATACCATGGTATATTAAACTGTTACTCAAACATTTAGCTTGTGGACCATTTAAAAGTAAAAAAAATGCTTTTCAGACTGGTAATGCAATAATGTAATGAATATACCTGATCATTTCCATTTGTGAGTCATTTGTAACTGGGGCATTTGGTAGTTTTTATTTGTATTTTGTACTTATTCAACTTTTAAATGGTTTTCAGACAAAAAAGGTTAACATTTCAATAGACTATGGTGTTCCCAAGCAACCCTGGTCTATGGCTTATATTGGTACTACTGCTCGACTTACTCGAAATGCAAGGCAAACTTGTCTTGCGATGAGCTTTTCTTTAGCGGATAAGATGACTGGGAATCGGACTTCCTTCCCATCACTATCCCTCTCCACTTTCCCATCAAGTGCCGGTGACTTGCGAGCTTCAGCATGCGCGTAGTCAGCTCCCACCGTGTACACCTGCGTTTTTTTGGAATGAACTATCAATCAAAAACTATCAAATATATTTTTATTTATGAGGTAAATTGAAGAAATGTCAAATATATTTTTATTTATGAGGTAAATTGAAGAAATGTCAAATATATTTTTATTTATGAGGTAAATTGAAGAAATGTCAAATATATTTTTATTTATGAGGTAAATTGAAGAAATGTCAATTGTATTTTTATTTATGACATAAATTGAAGAACTGTCAAATTAGACCTTTATTATTTCTGAGGTAAATAAATGTAACTCTAAATTATAAAAGTATGTTAAAGTGTTTAATAAATTTAACATTATTACAAATGTGTATGGAAAAGCATACCCTTACCCATAATCACTATAATAAAGTTTGTGTTTCTTTAATTGGGTTAAAAATAGAAACACAAAAAAAACAGTAAAAATGATTGTAGTTAAAAGAGTAAGCAGAGATTAGAACCATAGCATATTACTAATATAAATAGAATTATTACTGAACTCTATTAAATGTTGTGCTATTTTACAACTGATATTCTATTCTTAAGACTTGGTTACCTTAACATCTGTTCCATCAGTTGGCATGAAATCCTCATAAATATAAGATCCAGTTCTACGGACACAACTCTGGGTAGAATATTGGCTGCTCCGGTTACCAATCTGCAAGCAGAAAATCTAACCCCATCAGATCAGGGTAGCTGCTTTAAATATTATGAGTTCCGTAAAAGAACTTTTTTGACATAAGTACTGATAGAGCTATCGGGATCAATTTTGCTCTTATAAATCAAATCTAACCAATAAAATCTTAAAAATCAAATCTAAGCAGAAAATCTAACCACATCAGATAAAGAGTAGCAGTTTTAACTATTATGAGATCCGTAAAAGAACTTTTTTGACATAAGTACTGATAGAGCTATCGGGATCAATTTTGCTCTTATAAATCAAGGTTGCAAAATTACTACCAAAAACAACATTTTAAGCAATAGATACCATATAATCCCAAGTCATAAACTACATGTCACACTTCAATGAACAATAAAGGCAAAGATTTTCTAATGAAAGGATTACAAGAAATTCCAAAAAATTACAAGAAAATTCCTACAATCAATATTTCAAGGATTACAAGAAAATTCAAAAAATTTAGAATCAATATTTCACCTTTCTAAAAAGCTTCTGACACCCCCCACCGGCAGAAGATGGGTAGTAGATGTTGATGTTATGGTCCTCGGCATCAATTGGTTTCTCGACAAATGGTTTGTGAAAAACCTCGTTACCAACCACAATATGATCTTCATACTCTTCAAAATTTCCACCTAGAAATTTGATACCAAGAAAGGTAACCAACTTCAAAATACTTTTGAGCAGAAAAAAAAATAAACAATTGATGTAAAATTGTAATTTCTATATATGACAAAATCTTGTGTGTTTACATGATAAAGTATATTAAAAAATTCTATCTAGATTAATGTTAACCTAACCAACGGTAAGCCAAGCTTTACCACAAATTCTTCCTTTTTCTGCATTTTTGTAATCATTAATTTTAAATTGGTGTGTGTATCCTCAACAAATTTTCTGTTTCCTTTTTTTGACCAAACGTGAAGTCAAGTATTGTCCTAGTTTTAATTTATATTGTGTTTAAACTAATCTATTGCTTACTTTATTTCAGCTGTAGAGTTGGATTTATGATAGAATAAACATTATATTTGCTAGCGTTACACTTTACCAACCTTTTCCCTGACTTCTGTCACACAGAGCGTATCGTGGAGTTTCAATTCCATTTTTTCTCAGTATATTGTACACCTCTCTGCGATCTTGAATGGAAAATTGTGTTTCCAGATCGTTAATTAAAAACGGCTGGCGCAGCTCGGTATATTCTACAGCTTTATCCAAAGGAAACCCTGCAGTAAATAAATGTTAATGAATCAAAACTGGAACAGAACAGGAATCTAAAATTTTAATTAAAATAACGTCAAATCCTACAAATCACGATTTTTTTAAATGTCTAAAAAATAAATCTGTTGCATTTTCTGGGGAGTATAGACTTATCTCCTGTACTGGACCTTTAGGCAGAAAGGGGTGTGATTAAAATTCAGTGGAATGCTAATCTCTGGTGCCTTTAGTGAAGAAACTTATTGGTCATTACTTGTGTAGAAGATTAATGGGTTTAATTTAAACACTAAATCAACGTTTCTATTAAGTACAACACAATAGTGAACATGGGATTGTTGTACAAACATTTTATTTAACAATACGAAAATAAATAAAAAAACATCGTGGATATCCTACCATACATGAACCTAAGTAAAACAACTAAAATAAAAAGCTTTTTGAAACAGGAGAAATCAGTAGAGTTTCCGAATGACAATATTGTTAATAATGAAAAAACAAATAGTTACCACTAGATTGGAATGAAATCAGGCAATCACAATGTGGCCATTCCGTAACCGGTTTGTGCAAAATGCTTTCTTCTTCAAAAATCAAGATGGTAATATACTCAAAAAGTTGCAACCGATTTAAAATCTCTTGCATTGGCTTAGACTTGGTCTTCTTTGCCATAGCACATATTCCGACAATGATTTGTTTCTGGTCAGCCTGTAATCCGCATAATTTAAGTTCCGAGTTATAAATTAATCTTTAAATGAAACTTACATCGTCGTCGGAAAGATCGAGAGTGCTTTCACTGTCTAACGCTTCATTTTCATTTTGATCTTCGTTGCAACTCATTTTGAACCAAACCTAAGAAATAAATTTAGTACACTAGCTCCTCTAGTAACGCTTATTGCACAGAGGAGGTATGTCTTCTTGATCAAAATGACAAACAATCAGGTTTCAAGACCAAGAAATTAGCTCTGCTGTTATAACAAAAATGCTAATATTGGTACATATAAATAGGGAAAGTCCCTAATTAAATGAACTGTGGTGGCATCATAGATATAAAATACATATTCTATGTACCAACTGGCGCATGACCTTCCATTTGGCGGGGCGGAATATTGAATATTACTCCAGAGGTCTAGTACACAATATTTGAACAATAAAAGAAACAAAAGGTCTGTTTCGATGTTCGACAAATCTAAATTGTGAAATATTTTAAACGAATTGTCGGCGCGTGTAATGTTTGCTGTTGTTTAGTTAATGCATAAATATTGTAAAAACCAATGTGTCAATGACGCATGCAATAAGGAAGTAGATAAGTCCATAGACACAAAGAATTCCGTCCTTTGTATCCGAAGGTCAGTTCTCGGGCGCATGCGTGTGCACTGTGATTTACCTTTTCATTTTGTGTCAAAGGCTTCCGGTAGTTTGAATGTGAATGACAGGCTGTAATACGTATGTTTTAATTATTGTTTACAGCAAAAGTTTAACATTTACCTTTTAAAGCTAAAGGAAGCATTACATGTGCACAAACAAAAGTAATTATTCCTCTGACGACAACGGCGTTTATTAATTCATTTTATATCACGCTATACAACAGTATCCAACTTGTGGTCGCTATAAGTATTACAGTATTGCAAAGAGGTTGACAAAAGTATGATTGCTCGACAAGTTATTCGTTTTATTTTGATGTTCACGTGGATGTCGTTCAAGGGGCATAGTATGGTATGAAAAATAGTTATTTTTTTGATTTATAGCAATTTGCTCTACAGGTCAAACTGCGCCATTTTACCGAGAGCTCATTCAAGAATATTCGTATTCCCGCCAACCAAAAACTGAAATGGAAATCTTCTTCAATATGTGCTTCGAAACTACGGTACGAGCTGCCGCTGTCAAGGCGATACCTGTCGACGAAACGTTGCCCCACAGATTTAATGTCTCTGTGCTGGGCATACAACGTGATCGGGTGATGGTGCAAATTTCCCGAGTAGATAAGGCAGCTAACTGGAATTGGATGGAGCTCAAAATTGAATGGGTTATATATTTCAATGGTAAATTTATATAAAACCACTTACAGCCATATATATAGCGGACTAATTTTGGATATGGTTACTCTTTAATCTACCAATTTTGAATTTTCTAAACGTTGTATTGCAAAATGGTTAGCGAGACCGATATACAGACATTACAAACACAGACATAGGTCTACAGTATTGTAAAGAATCAAATGGAGCATTGTCAAATAATTTAAAAATTAATCCTGAAAAATCTACTGTTAAAGTAAGCCTAAAACTTACGTTTCACCGCGTTTATTGAAATGCATGAGATCATCGCTTCGTTTAAGATGTAAAAATTCATAACTGCTTTTTTAATAAATTTTAATTAAATGCCACTAATTTTCTAAATATACATCTCAGGCAGTTTAGATCCAAGTTGGAGTGTACCTCTAAATGGGTACGTTTACAAAGTGATTGCCAACTGGTTGTCGTACAACAGATCAAGGGAGCTCTGCAGGAACGAGGGGGCGTGGCTAGCTGTATACGGACCAATGAGAGAGACGTATGTTTTTGTATGGTCATGGACCTAACTATACAGTAAGACCTGTCTATATGTAAACAATTAAAATCGTATTCAATTTTGAAATCATATTTTTAAAGAAATTTTAAGTTTCAGTTTTACAGAACACAAGTGTCCGACTACTGGAGTGTTCTACCCCATTTTACCAATCTTCACTTTTGGATTGGACTTCAAATACAAGGAACTGACCCTACTGTCCTTATGTATATTTGGGAAAATTGGATGCCGTTGTCTGCAGAATCACAACAATGGAACAAACTAATTGAAAACATCAACACCAAAAAATGCTTTGCAGAAAAACGCAAAACTGGCGGTTGGCAAAATTTCAAATGCGATAGTCAACGACGGGGGTTGTGCGAAAGGCCAGCTTAAAGTTTTTAATATTTCGAAAGACGTTTTCAATACACAGCTCCGAATTTCCTGCAATATAAAGCCGACAATTTTTATCCTCGAAATTCATACTTGTAAGAACATATTTTCGTTGTTCGTGAATGGAGTTGCATTAAGTATAAAAGGTGATTGGTCCCAACGGTTATTACATAAAATAAATCTTTCATAAACCAAACTGATAACTAACTACCTTCTTTTGTTTCATTCTGGTCGGCCACACAAAGAAAAAGGCCATGGTAAGATGACACCGATTCACCTAAGGTCCAACTTGTTATTTTAATTTTGAATAAAACTTTCTTGGTTGTTCAGTCTATATATTTTAAATTTCGCAAAAAATGTATTTTGAATATCATGTTTGTGTTTATAAAAATTAAGATACTATTGCTAAAATAAAGATGCAAAAATATTAACAAATTTTTTAAGAGTTTTATCTTTTCTTAGTAGTAATAAAATTTGAAATGTTAAAAAATTAATCTTATTATAAAATAATAATTAACTATCATGATTACAAAAAAACCTAATGCACATTAGTAAGTTATTCGCAAAATATATAATATATGGTTGGTTTAATGGTAAAAGGACACTAGAAATTAAAAATATACTTAAATAAAGTTGAAGAGTTAAACATAATTTATGCTTGCGTTTGGCGGGTCTGTTTTTGCTGCATTCTTTTCTAGCAACACACTTACAAGCGACCGGTACGTCAAGATGATGCACTGTACCGTCGTTTCTTTAGACCAATTTGAAAGTTCTTAATACCGCCACCGCTTTTGTCTTCTTTATCTTTTTGCACTTTATTCTATACCAATGCAATTACGATCGCATATGATGGAATTGATGACGTGAATGAACTGATAATAGCGCTTTAAAGGCTTCTCCATATTTCCAAATGTGACCCATAATAAATATAAAGATAGGTTTGTGCACCATTGTTCAAAGAAATTTATTAAATCTGTGGGGCAACGTTTCGTCGACAGGTATCGCCTTGACAGCGACTGCTCGTGGCGAGGCTCCGAAGCACATATTGAAATATATTTCCATTTCAGTTGTCCGTTGATTGGAATACGTATATTTATGAATGAGGTCTCGATAAAAGGACGCAGGTTGACCTGTAGAGCAAGCAAATTGCTATAAATATAAAAAGAACAATCTTGTCATGACATACTATGCCCCTTAAACGACATCCACGTGAACATCAAAATATTCCAAATAACTTGTCGAGCAATCATACTTTTGTCAACTTCTTTGCAATACTTTAATACTTAAAACGACCACAAGTTGTTACTGCTGTATAGCGTGATATAAAATGAATTAATAAACGTCGTTCTCGTCAAAATATAATTACTTTTTGTTTGTGCACATGTAATGCTTCCTCTACCTTTAAAATGTAAATGTTGAACTTTTGCTGTGAACAATAATTAAAACATACGTATTACAGCATGTCATTCACGTTTAATCCACCGGAAGCCTTTGACACAAAATGAAAAGGTAAACTACAGCGCACACGCATGCGCCCAAGAACTCACCTTTGGGTAGAAAAGACTGGATTCTGCATGTTTGGAATAAACTTCTTCCTTTTCACATGAGTCCTTACTAAATTCCTTTGAACAATGCTGCAACCACCAGTTTATTTATTATGGGTCTCATTCGGAAATATGGAGAAGCCGTACAAACGCGATTATCCGTTCATTTACGTCATCAATTCCGTCATCTGCGACCGTAATTACATTGGTAGAGTAAAGTATAAAATGATAGAGAAGACAAAAATGGTTACGGAATTAAGAACTGGCCAGATAAAAATGGTGACGGAATTAAGAACTTTATTGAAAGAAAGGGCGGCACAATGAACACCACCTTGACCTACCGGTCGCTTGAAACTGTGTTGCTGGAAAAGACTGCAGCAAGAACAGAACCCGCCATACACAAACATACATTGTGTTTAACTCATTTTTTAATAATACCACTCAACTTTATTTAAGTATTTTTTTAATATCTATTGTCCTTTTACCATGATACCCAACCCTATGATATATATTGCGAATAACTTACTAATGTGAATAAAATTCGTTATTTTTTTGTAATCATGATATAGTTAATTATTATTTTATAATAATACTCATTTTTTAAGATTTAAAATTTATTACTTTTTTTATAAAGTGACAATTGTATGTTTTATTTAACCATTTTATTCGTCTATATCGTGACTAAGAAAAGATAAAACTTTTTAAAAATTTAATATTTTTGCATCTTTATTTTAGCAATATTATCTTAATTTGTATAAACACAAACATGATACATTAAATATAGATTTATTGTTTATATTTAAAATACATTTTTGCGAAGTTTAAAATATATAGACAACCAAGAAATTTTTAATAAAAAATAATAACAAGTTGGGCCTCAGGTGAATCGGTGTCATCTTATCATGGCCTTTTTCTTCGTGTGGCCGACCACAAAGAAACAAAAGAAGGTAGTTGTTAGTTAGGTTTATAAAATATTTGTTATTGTAAAACCGTTGGGACCAATCACCTCTTATACTTTAAGCAACTCTATTCACGAACAACGAAAATATGTTCTAACATGTATGAATTTCGGGATAAAAATTGTGGCCTGTATATTGCAGGTAATTCGGAGCTGTGTCTCACACGAAGGGGGGTTCTTTTATGTATTCTTGGGTCTGTCTAGAATTTCACTTAATAATCTCTACACAACTTTACCATATTATCTTCAAGGGTTTAAAATTGATTTTTTTTCTTTGATTTAAACAGGCATTAATTCCTAACCGGTATGCTCGAAAGAAGTTAAATTTATGGAAAAAGTTCAACTTTGATTATTTTACCACCGGGAGAAATTTCCATTGCTTATAATCCTTCATGATATTGTTATCTCAAAATAAAATCAAAATGTGTTCCAATCGGAATACCGAAGGGAACTCATAATTCTATAAGTTCCAATCCGATTCGGTAACTTCCACTAGAAAAAAAAACGATTTTCTCCTAACTTGGGCAACGAAAATATCGGTTTCGGTATATCTTGATAATATATCCAGCAGTTAGATAATGTTATCTCGAAGTTTCTAATTATCAAGTTCTGGGCAATTTGGGTGGCCCATAAGGACCGAAATGACGTTAAAAAAGCGAAACCGGTGACGCAATTCACTTCATGAAAAATACCACGCGCTTGCAGATGTGTCAGTCTTGATGACAACCGATAAATACTATGTAGATACCTAATAATCTTATTTTTATACATTCTTCGTAAAACCTATAATCTCTTCTTTCATTTAATTAAAATCAAAACAATAATTACAATTGATCACATACCAAGCCAATTTAAACAAAATACGCAACAAAAACTTATTGGTGGTTAATACAATTATACCTACACGTGTAATGTTGTTAGCTGTTTAAACCAGCTGTAGCAGACTAGGGGAATTCATACAAGTGAGTTAGACGAGCAATGATTTAAAAAGAAATGGTTAATATGTAACTAACTAATCGTAGTGTACATTGGCCATGGTCAAATACCAAACTAGTGTAGCCTATTGCAAAATACCAATGTCAATAACTTAAAGGCAAATAATTGTGATATTTATCGATAATGCACTTCAAAGAAAATATGTATGCTGAACTAATACAAGTTTCGACGTACCGGCTTTATAAGCTTTACACATTACCTCGAATGGGGAAGTCCCTATCGGTGGTGCGACTGCGGTCGCTATTCAATTTTCGCGTAAACTACTTTATAATGATCCAATACCCTAGTTTGCATCCTTGGAAAATTAACTTCGGTTAGTTAGACTATATATTAAGACAGTATGGTATCATTATCAGCAACATTCTACCACTGTCAAGTTAAAAGAAGGCCTCGAAGATTCATCGGAAAATATGATCTTGGTTCCGTTATCTCAAAGAATATCGGTCGTATCTTTAGTTGTAATCTTGTTATTATCGACGGGTGGATCTGCGAAAAGGCCAAAGAGCTTATATAGAAAGTTTCTACGGCAGTTACCCAACCAGAGAGATCGAGAAATTCTTGCCAGTCATAATTGCACGATCATTGGTCAAGAAAACAATAGAAAATCATTTGCCGGATGGACCGGCATATCTATGAAGTGCAAGAATCTTGAAGATGACGTCATCAATTCCGTCATCTGCGATCGTAAGTGCATTAATAGAGTAAAGTGCATTGATAGAGTAAAGTGCAAAAAGATAAAGAAGACAAAAGTGGTGGCGGTATTAAGAACTGTGAAATTGATCGAAAGAAACGACGGTACAGTGCATCATCTGGACCTACCGGTCGCTTGTAACTGTGTTGCTAGAAAAGACTGCAACAAGAATAGAACCAACCGTAGACGATCCTAGATTGTTTTTATTATTTTTTTCTAAAAACAAATGTATATAAACTAAGATTTAACCAAATATTAATGTATTGTCTCATTTGTGTAGTATCTATTATGATGCAAATAATTTTCTGGATTTGAAATACACGTTTCAATTAGAAAGTGTCAACCATATTTTTAACCACCACTATCAGTGTAACTTCCCGACTGGGTGCGGGCTTCTAACACCTGTCTTTGTGAGAAGTTGTAGTATGCTTAGACGGCGTCTCTTATTCAGAGTTTGAAATAACGCGTCATTGTTCAAAACTTTATGAATTTATTCGAAAATTGACACGTGAATGATGACGGGAATGAAAAGTCTGACGGTTTTCTAAGGAAAAATATATGTACAAATAAATGATCACAAATTTAAGAAATAAAACAATATTTACCAAATTTTGAATGAACAGAAGCCAAAGCACGACATATATTTTAACAATAACCGATAATTCCAAAACACACTAACTAAACTATCACAAGGACCAATTACCTCACGATAATGATCGGGCGGTAAAAAACGAGCGTTTTATACTTCGGTGAAATGGTGGGGAAAAAGGGAATATTGTACCGATCTTATTCCCTTGTGACATCGATATAAATATATACAATATGGCCACGATAAATCTTACAATCAGTAATACACAATTTGTATGCCATGTGTTTATGCAAGCAGAGCCCCTAACCACATTTGGTATTTTTTACACCGAGTATGTAGTGTTTCTGCAAGCAGAAACCTATGGGTCCCTGAAGTAACAAACCTATCTTGTGATTCATGTTCATTACACAATATATGTTATTGTCAGATATGTGCACGTCAGGTCTATGTTGTCTAACGTTCCAGAAAGTTATAACTCGAATGCCATTGTGTTTTTTTTGCAAGCATGAACGTATGGGTCCCATAGTTACCAAACCAATCTTCTTTTACATGTGCAGTTAAAATAGAATATTCGTGTTGGAGTTACTGTTGGAGTTACATTTCACCACATATGTTTTAAATTAAAGCATCTTGTCAAGCGCTGGAGTGAAAAAAAGCTAAATTCTAAACAGCCCGATTTAGTTTTTTAAGGCTACCGGAAATTTTCTGGGTTAATTTTGAATTTATTCTAATAGTAGTTAAAGTCCCGTAGTATCCTAGGATCCTCAACCAAAAGTATAAACATTATAACAACAACATTGACAGCAACACAATAAAATAAATAACTGGGTCACTGTCTCATCATTAACACTTATTCCAACAAAATTCATTTAGACCAAATACTATTTTTGAAATTCATATTACAAACACGCATATTTTAAGACTACTGATGATAGTAATTTGTTAACAAATTGTATCTTCGCATGCGATTAAAATTGGGCGACTGACTATCAATGCCTTTCGAAATAAATCTTTAAGCTGGCCTTTCGCACAATGTGCGTCTTGAGCTGGTGCATTCGAACTTGGTCCATGTACCTATAGTTTCTAATTCTACAAAACAAGTCCTATCATCGATGTCCGTGATTACTTGGTTCCATTGTTGTGATTCTGGAGACAACGGCATCCAGTTCTCCCAAATATAGGGTGAGGCGGAAGAGTCGCTTCTTTGTTCTTGGAGTCCAATCCAAAAGTATCTTCGGCTCGGCAAATTTGGGACGACTTTCCAATATTCGACACCTAATGTTCTGTATATATGAAAATACGTGCTATACATTTACAACATAATGATAATGTGTCAATTAAACTTAGAGGTCAATAAAGCATTTAAACATTTGATTAAGTCAGCAGTGTCAAACACGTAGTGACCACCGCTATAATTGTAAAATCAATATTTTAAAAATCTTAAAAACTGGTGGCTCTGGTTAAACGACATTATCGTCGTTAAAATTTTCTGAAATCAGGGACCTTTTTGTATTATTTGGTCTAACGTAAGGTTCCTAAAGAGTTTCACTATTTATCTAATACGTATTAGGTAACATTTCTAAAAATTCCGGTCAAAAAAAAAAACGTTCCGGTTTAAATACACGTTACAAGCAAAGAAAAATATAGTACAAAATCAAACTTGTGTTTTTTTCCATTTTTAAATGGTCTTCATTACTAGCTGTGTGATCTTAAAAAATGTATCATGTTGTTATTGTTGAATATACACTTGTCTTTCTCTATTTAATTCACACAAAAACTCACGCCTGATTCATTGGTCCATAAACGGCTAGCCACGCCCCCTCATTCCTACAGAGCTCCCTGGATTCCTCGTACGGCAACTTGTCAAAATGCGATTTGTATACGTATCCGTTTACAGGCACACTCCAACCCGAATCT
This sequence comes from Ciona savignyi, assembly GCA_000149265.1. Classification (NCBI taxonomy): domain Eukaryota; kingdom Metazoa; phylum Chordata; class Ascidiacea; order Phlebobranchia; family Cionidae; genus Ciona; species Ciona savignyi. The sequence goes on from CH003263.1 coordinate 1,890,399, forward strand.
GATTTGTCTAATAAGTACAAATGAAACTTATTTAATTTTAAATTGGTTAAATAAGCTGATGAATTTTACATCTTAAACAATCTAATGGGCTTATAGGATACATTTCAATAAATGACATGAAGGGTAAGTTTTATGCTAACTTTAAAATAGAGTTTTTTGCCATGATTAATTTTGAATAATTAAATGCCCAATTGGATTCTTCACAATATATCTGTTTTTTATTATAACTGTATACCGTTCTTTTTAACCATTTTGCAATACAGTGATCAAAAAAATTAAAATTGTTAGATTCAATAGTAACAATAGGCAAAAATGTTCTGCTATATATTTGATTGTGAATGGTTATTATTAATTTACCATTAAAATATACAACCCATTCAATTTTGAGTTCCATCCAATTCCAGTTAGCTGTCGTATCTACTCGGGAAATTTGCACCATCACCCGATCACGTTGTATGCCCAGCACAGAGACATTAAATCTGTGGGGCAATGTTTCGTCGACAGGTATCGCCTTGACAGCGACTGCTCGTGGCGAGGCTCCGAAGCACATATTGAAATAAATTTCCATTTCAGTTGTCGGGTGATTGGAATACGAATGTTCCTGAATGAGCTCTCGATAAAATGACGCAGGTTGACCTGTAGAGCAAGCAAATTTCTATAAATATAAAAAGAAAAATATTGTCATGACATACTATGCCCCTTGAACGACATCCACGTGAACATCAAAATATACCAAATAACTTGTCGAGCAACCATACTTTTGTCAACTTTTTTGCAATACTTAATAAGGCCACAAGTTGTTACTGCTCTATAGCGTGATATAAAATGAATTAATAAACGCCGTTCTCGTCAGTGATATAATTACTTTTTGTTTGTGCTCATGTAAGCTTCCTCTAGTTTTAAAAGGTAAATGTTAAACTTTGCTGTGAACAATAATTAAAACATACGTATTACAGCCTGTCATTCACGTTTAATCCACCGGAAGCCTCTGACACAAAATGAAAAGATAAACTTCAGCGCACATGCATGCGCCCGAGAACTCACCTTTGGGTAGAAAAGACTGGATTCTGCATGTTTGGAATCAACTTCTTCCTTTTTACATGCGTCCTTAATGTCTCTGTGCTGGTCATACAGCGTGATCGGATGATGGTGCAAATTTCCCGAGTAGATACGACATCAAATTGGAATTGGATGGAACTCAAAATTGAATGGGGTTATATATTTTAATGGTAAATTAATAATAACCATTCACAATTCATATGTATAGCAGAACATTTTTTGCCCTATTATTACTCTTGAATCTAACAATTTTGAATTTTCTGATCACTGTATTGCAAAATGATTAAAAAGAACGGTATACAGTTATAATAAAAAACAGATATATTTAAAGATTCCAATTGGGCATTGTCAAATGATTCGAAATTAATTCTGGCAAAAAACTCTATTTTAAAGTTAGCATAAAACTTCCCCTTATCTCATTTATTGAAATGTATTCTATAAGCCCATCGCATTGTTTAAGATGTAAAATTCATCTGCTTATTTAACCAATTTAAAATTAAATAAGTTTCTTATTGTACTTATTAGACAAATCAGATTCGGGTTGGAGTGTGCCTGTAAACGGATACGTATACAAATCGCATTTTGACAAGTTGCCGTACAAGAAATCCAGGGAGCTCTGTAGGAATGAGGGGGCGTGGCTAGCCGTTTATGGACCAATGAATCAGGCGTGAGTTTTTTGTGTGAATTAAATAGAGAAAGACAAGTGTATATTCAACAATAACAACATGATACATTTTTTAAGATCACACAGCTAGTAATGAAGACCATTTAAAAATGGAAAAAAACACAAGTTTGATTTTGTACTATATTTTTCTTTGCTTGTAACGTGTATTTAAACCGGAACGTTTTGTTTTTTTGACCGGAATTTTTAGAAATGTTACCTAATACGTATTAGATAAATAGTAAAACTCTTTAGAACCCTTAAGTTAGACCAAAGAATACAAAAAGGTCCCTGATTTCAGAAAATTTTAACGACGATAATGTCGTTTAACCAGAGCCACCAGTTTTTAAGATTTTTAAAATATTGATTTTACAATTATAGCGGTGATCACTACGTGTTTGACACTGCTGACTTAATCAAATGTTTAAATGCTTTATCGACCTCTAAGTTTAATTGACACATTATCATTCTATTGTAAATGTATAGCACGTATTTCCATATACACAGAACATTAGGTGTCGATTATTGGAAAGTCGTCCCAAATTTGCCGAGCCGAAGATACTTTTGGATTGGACTCCAAGAACAAAGAAGCGACTCTTCCGCCTCACCCTATATTTGGGAGAACTGGATGCCGTTGTCTCCAGAATCACAACAATGGAACCAAGTAATCACAGACATCGATGATAGGACTTGTTTTGTAGAATTAGAAACTATAGGTACATGGACCAAGTTCGAATGCACCAGCTCAAGACGCACATTGTGCGAAAGGCCAGCTTAAAGATTTATTTCGAAAGGCGTTGATAGTCAGTCGCCCAATTTTAATCGCATGCGAAGATACAATTTGTTAACAAATTACTATCATCAGTAGTCTTAAAATATGCGTGTTTGTAATATGAATTTCAAAAATAATATTTGGTCTAAATGAATTTTTGTTGGAATAAGTGTTAATGATGAGACAGTAACCCAGTTATTTATTTTATTGTGTTGCTGTCAATGTTGTTGTTATAATGTTTATACTTTTGGTTGAGGATCCTAGGATACTACGGGACTTTAACTACTATTAGAATAAATTCAAAATTAACCAAGAAAATTTCCGGTAGCCTTGAAAAACTAAATCGGGCTGTTTAGAATTTAGCTTTTTTTCACTCCAGCGCTTGACAAGATGCTTTAATTTAAAACATATGTGGTGAAATGTTAGTAACTCAAACACGAATATCCTATTTTAACTGCACATGTAAAAGAAGATTGGTTTGGTAACTATGGGACCCATACGTTCATGCTTGCAAAAAAACAATGGCATTCGGGTTATAACTTTCTGGAATGTTAGACAACATAGACATGACGTGCACATATCTGACAATAACATATATTGTGTAATGAACATGAATCACAAGATAGGTTTGTTACTTCAGGGACCCATAGGTTTCTGCTTGCAGAAATAAACTACATACTCGGTGTATAAAATACACTAAATGTGGTTAGTAGCCCTGTTTGCATAAACACATAGCATACAAAATGTGTATTACTAATTGTAAGATTTATCGTCGCCATATTGTATATATTTATATCGATGTCAAACGGGAATAATATCGGTATAATATTCCCTTTTCCCACCATTTCAACAAAGTATAAAACGCTCGTTTTTTACCGCCTGATCATTATCGTGAGATAATCGGTCCTTTGGATAGTTTTAGTTAGTGTATTTTGGAATTATCGGTTGTTGTTAAGGTGTATATGACGTGCTTTGGCTTCTGTTCATTCACAATTTGGTAAATATTGCTTTTATTTCTTAAATTAGTAAATTTGTGATCATTTCATTGTACATACATATTTTTCCTTAGAAAACCGTCAGACTCCGTCATCATTCACGTGTCAATTTTTGAATAAATTCATGAATTTTTGAACAATGACGCGTTATTTCAAACTCTGAATAAGAGACGCCGTCTAAGCATACTACAAATTCTCACAAAGACAGGTGTTAGAAGCCCGTACCCAGTCGGGAAGTTACACTGATAGTGGTGGTTAAACATGTGGTTGACACTTTCTAATTGAAACGTGTATTTCAAATCCAGCAAAATATTTGCATCATAATAAATACTACACAAATGAGACAACACATTAAAATTTTGTTAAATCTTAGTTTATATACATTTGTTATTAGACAAAGTAATAAAACAATCTAGGATCGTCTACGGCTGGTTCTGTTCTTGTTGCAATCTTTTCTAGCAACACAGTTACAAGCGACCGGTAGGTCCAGATGATGCACTGTGCCGTCGTTTCGTTCGATCAATTTGACAGTTCTTATTACCGCCATCACTTTTGTCTTCTTTATCTTTTTGCACTTTACTCTATCAATGCACTTACGATCGCAGATGACGGAATTGATGACGTCATCTTCAAGATTCTTGCACTTCATAGATATGCCGGTCCATCCGGCAAATGATTTTCTATTGTTTTCTTGACCAATGATCGTGCAATTATGACTGGCAAGAATTTCTCGATCTCTTTCGTTGGGTAACTGCCGTAGAAACTTTCTATATAAGCGCTTTGGCCTTTTCGCCGATCCACCCGTCGATAATAACAAGATTACAACTAAAGATACGACCGATATTCTTTGGAATAATGGAACCAACATCATATTTTCCGATGAATCTTTGAGGCCTTCTTTCAACTTGACAGTGGTAGAATGTTGCTGATAATGATACCATACTGTCTTAATATATAGTCTAACTAACCGAAGTTAATTTTCCAAGGATGCTAACTAGGGTATTGGATCATTATAAAGTAGTTTACGCGAAAATTGAATAGCGACCGCAGTCGCACCACCGATAGGGACTTCCCCATTCGAGGTAATGTGTAAAGCTTATAAAGCCGGTACGTCGAAACTTGTATTAGTTCAGCATACATATTTTCTTTAAAGTGCATTATCGATAAATATCACAATTATTTGCCTTTAAGTTATTGACATTGGTATTTTGCAATACACTGGTTTGGTATTTGACCATGGCCAATGTACACTACGATTAGTTAGTTACATATTAACCATTTCTTTTTAAATCATTGCTCGTCTAACTCACTTGTATGTATTCCCCTAGTCTGCTACAGCTGGTTTAAACAGCTAACAACATTACACGTGTAGGTATAATTGTATTAACCACAATAAGTTTTTGTTGCGTATTTTGTTTAAATTGGCTTGGTATGTGATCAATTGTAATTATTGTTTTGATTTTAATTAAATGAAAGAAGAGATTATAGGTTTTACGAAGAATGTATAAAAATAAGATTATTAGGTATCTACATAGTATTTATCGGTTGTCATCAAGACTGACACATCTGCAAGCGCGTGGTATTTTTCATGAAGTGAATTGCGTCACCGGTTTCGCTTTTTTAACGTCATTTCGGTCCTTATGGGCCACCCAAATTGCCCAGAACTTGATAATTAGAAACTTCGAGATAACATTATCTAACTGCTGGATATATTATCAAGATATACCGAAACCGATATTTTCGTTGCCCAAGTTAGGAGAAAATCGTTTTTTTTTCTAGTGGAAGTTACCGAATCGGATTGGAACTTATAGAATTATGAGTTCCCTTCGGTATTCCGATTGGAACACATTTTGATTTTATTTTGAGATAACAATATCATGAAGGATTATAAGCCATGGAAATTTCTCCCGGTGGTAAAATAATCAAAGTTGAACTTTTTCCATAAATTTACCTTCTTTCGAGCATACCGGTTAGGAATTAATGCCTGTTTAAATCAAAGAAAAAAAATCAATTTTAAACCCTTGAAGATAATATGGTAAAGTTGTGTAGAGATTATTAAGTGAAATTCTAAACAGACCCAAGAATACATAAAAGAACCCCCCTTCGTGTGAGACACAGCTCCGAATTACCTGCAATATACAGGCCACAATTTTTATCCCGAAATTCATACATGTTAGAACATATTTTCGTTGTTCGTGAATAGAGTTGCTTAAAGTATAAGAGGTGATTGGTCCCAACGGTTTTACAATAACAAATATTTTATAAACCTAACTAACAACTACCTTCTTTTGTTTCTTTGTGGTCGGCCAGCACACGAAGAAAAAGGCCATGATAAGATGACACCGATTCACCTGAGGCCCAACTTGTTATTATTTTTTATTAAAAATTTCTTGGTTGTCTATATATTTTAAACTTCGCAAAAATGTATTTTAAATATAAACAATAAATCTATATTTAATGTATCATGTTTGTGTTTATACAAATTAAGATAATATTGCTAAAATAAAGATGCAAAAATATTAAATTTTTTAAAAGTTTTATCTTTTCTTAGTCACGATATAGACGAATAAAATGGTTAAATAAAACATACAATTGTCACTTTATAAAAAAAGTAATAAATTTTAAATCTTAAAAAATGAGTATTATTATAAAATAATAATTAACTATATCATGATTACAAAAAAATAACGAATTTTATTCACATTAGTAAGTTATTCGCAATATATATCATAGGGTTGGGTATCATGGTAAAAGGACAATAGATATTAAAAAAATACTTAAATAAAGTTGAGTGGTATTATTAAAAAATGAGTTAAACACAATGTATGTTTGTGTATGGCGGGTTCTGTTCTTGCTGCAGTCTTTTCCAGCAACACAGTTTCAAGCGACCGGTAGGTCAAGGTGGTGTGCATTGTGCCGCCCTTTCTTTCAATAAAGTTCTTAATTCCGTCACCATTTTTATCTGGCCAGTTCTTAATTCCGTAACCATTTTTGTCTTCTCTATCATTTTATACTTTACTCTACCAATGTAATTACGGTCGCAGATGACGGAATTGATGACGTAAATGAACGGATAATCGCGTTTGTACGGCTTCTCCATATTTCCGAATGAGACCCATAATAAATAAACTGGTGGTTGCGCATTGTTCAAATGAATTTAGTAAGGACTCATGTGAAAAGGAAGAAGTTTATTCCAAACATGCAGAATCCAGTCTTTTCTACCCAAAGGTGAGTTCTTGGGCGCATGCGTGTGCGCTGTAGTTTACCTTTTCATTTTGTGTCAAAGGCTTCCGGTGGATTAAACGTGAATGACAGGCTGTAATACGTATGTTTTAATTATTGTTCACAGCAAAAGTTCAACATTTACATGTTAAAGGTAGAGGAAGCATTACATGTGCACAAACAAAAAGTAATTATATTTTGACGAGAACGACGTTTATTAATTCATTTTATATCACGCTATACAGCAGTAACAACTTGTGGTCGTTTTAAGTATTAAAGTATTGCAAAGAAGTTGACAAAAGTATGATTGCTCGACAAGTTATTTGGAATATTTTGATGTTCGCGTGGATGTCGTTTAAGGGGCATAGTATGTCATGACAAGATTGTTCTTTTTATATTTATAGCAATTTGCTTGCTCTACAGGTCAACCTGCGTCCTTTTATCGAGACCTCATTCATAAATATACGTATTCCAATCAACGGACAACTGAAATGGAAATATATTTCAATATGTGCTTCGGAGCCTCGCCACGAGCAGTCGCTGTCAAGGCGATACCTGTCGACGAAACGTTGCCCCACAGATTTAATGTCTCTGTGCTGGTCATACAGCGTGATCGGATGATGGTGCAAATTTCCCGAGTAGATACGACATCAAATTGGAATTGGATGGAACTCAAAATTGAATGGGTTGTATATTTTAATGGTAAATTAATAATAACCATTCACAATCATATGTATAGCAGAACATTTTTGCCTATTATTACTCTTGAATCTAACAATTTTGAATTTTCTGATCACTGTATTGCAAAATGATTAAAAAGAACGGTATACAGTTATAATAAAAAACAGATATATTTAAAGATTCCAATTGGGCATTGTCAAATGATTCGAAATTAATTCTGGCAAAAAACTCTATTTTAAAGTTAGCATAAAACTTCCCCTTATCTCATTTATTGAAATGTATTCTATAAGCCCATCGCATTGTTTAAGATGTAAAATTCATCTGCTTATTTAACCAATTTAAAATTAAATAAGTTTCTTATTGTACTTATTAGACAAATCAGATTCGGGTTGGAGTGTGCCTGTAAACGGATACGTATACAAATCGCATTTTGACAAGTTGCCGTACGAGAAATCCAGGGAGCTCTGTAGGAATGAGGGGGCGTGGCTAGCCGTTTATGGACCAATGAATCAGGCGTGAGTTTTTTGTGTGAATTAAATAGAGAAAGACAAGTGTATTCAACAATAACAACATGATACATTTTTTAAGATCACACAGCTAGTAATGAAGACCATTTAAAAATGGAAAAAAACACAAGTTTGATTTTGTACTATATTTTTCTTTGCTTGTAACGTGTATTTAAACCGGAACGTTTTGTTTTTTTTTGACCGGAATTTTTAGAAATGTTACCTAATACGTATTAGATAAATAGTGAAACTCTTTAGGAACCTTACGTTAGACCAAAGAATACAAAAAGGTCCCTGATTTCAGAAAATTTTAACAACGATAATGTCGTTTAACCAGAGCCACCAGTTTTTAAGATTTTTAAAATATTGATTATACAATTATAGCGGTGGTCACTACGTGTTTGACACTGCTGACTTAATCAAATGTTTAAATGCTTTATCGACCTCTAAGTTTAATTGACACATTATCATTATATTGTAAATGTATAGCACGTATTTTCATATACACAGAACATTAGGTGTCGATTACTGGAAAGTCGTCCCAAATTTGCCGAGCCGAAGATACTTTTGGATTGGACTCCAAGAACAAAGAAGCGACTCTTCCGCCTCACCCTATATTTGGGAGAACTGGATGCCGTTGTCTCCAGAATCACAACAGTGGAACCAAGTAATCACAGACATCGATGACAGGACTTGTTTTGTAGAATTAGAAACTATAGGTACATGGACAAAGTTCGAATGCACCAGATCAAGACGCACATTGTGCGAAAGGCCAGCTTAAAGATTTATTTCGAAAGGCGTTGATAGTCAGTCGCCCAATTTTAATCGCATGCGAAGATACAATTTGTTAACAAATTACTATCATCAGTAGTCTTAAAATATGCGTGTTTGTAATATGAATTTCAAACATAATATTTGGTCTAAATGAATTTTTGTTGGAATAAGTGTTAATGATGAGACAGTGATCCAGTTATTTATTTTATTGTGTTGCTGTCAATGTTGTTGTTATAATGTTTATACTTTTGGTTGAGGATCCTAGGATACCACGGGACTTTAACTACTATTAGAATAAATTCAAAATTAACCCAGAAAATTTCCGGTAACCTTGAAAAACTAAATCGGACTGTTTAGAATTTAGCTTTTTTCACTCCAGCGCTTGACAAGATGCTTTAATTTAAAACATATGTGGTGAAATGTTAGTAACTCCAACACGAATATTCTATTTTAACTGCACATGAAAAAGAAGATTGATTTGGTAACTATGGGACCCATACGTTCATGCTTGCAAAAAAAACAATGGCATTCGGGTTATAACTTTCTGGAATGTTAGACAACATAGACCTGACGTGCACATATCTGACAATAACATATATTGTGTAATGAACATGAATCACAAGATAGGTTTGTTACTTCAGGGACCCATACGTTTCTGCTTGCAGAAATAAACTACATACTCGGTGTATAAAATACACCAAATGTGGTTAGTAGCCCTGCTTGCATAAACACATAGCATGCAAAATGTGTATTACTAATTGTAAGATTTATCGTCGCCATATTGTATATATTTATATCGATGTCACGAAGGGAATAAGATCGGTATAATATTCCTTTTTTCCCACCATTTTAACAAAGTATAAAACGCTCGTTTTTTACCGCCTGATCATTATCGTGAGGTAATCGGTCCTTTGGATAGTTTTAGTTATAGTGTGTTTTGGAATTATCGGTTATTGTTTAGATGTATATGAAGTGCTTTGGCTTCTGTTCACTCACAATTTGGTAAATATTGTTTTTATTTCTTAAATTAGTAAATTTGTGATCATTTAATTGTATATATATTTTTCCTTAGAAAACTGTCAGACTTTTCATTCCCGTCATTATTCACGTGTCAATTTTCGAATAAATTCATGAAGTTTCGAACAATGACGCGTTGTTTCAAAATCTGAATA
>CH003263.1:1900484-1926447 GCA_000149265.1 Ciona savignyi
TCCATCCGGAAAAGGATTTTTATTGTTTTCTTGACCAATGATCGTGCAATTATGACTGCCAAGAATTTCTCGATCTCTCTCGTTGGGTAACTGCCGTAGAAACTTTCTATATAAGCTCTTTGGCCTTTTCGCAGATCCACCCGTCGATAATAACAAGATTACAACTAAAGATACGACCGATATTCTTTGAGATAATGGAACCAAGATCATATTTTCCGATGAATCTTCGAGGCCTTCTTTTAACTTGACAGTGGTAGAATGTTGCTGATAATGATATCATACTGTCTTAATATATAGTCTAACTAACCGAAGTTAATTTTCCAAGGATGCAAACTAGGGTATTGGATCATTATAAAGTAGTTTACGCGAAAATTGAATAGCGACCGCAGTCGCACCACCGATAGGGACTTCCCCATTCGAGGTAATGTGTAAAGCTTATAAAGCCGGTACGTCGAAACTTGTATTAGTTCAGCATACATATTTTCTTTGAAGTGCATTATCGATAAATATCACAATTATTTGCCTTTAAGTTATTGACATTGGTATTTTGCAATAGGCTACACTAGTTTGGTATTTGACCATAGCCAATGTACACTACGATTAGTTAGTTACATATTAACCATTTCTTTTTAAATCATTGCTCGTCTAACTCACTTGTATGAATTCCCCCTAGTCTGCTACAGCTGGTTTAAACAGCTAACAACATTACACGTGTAGGTATAATTATATTAACCACAATAAGTTTTTGTTGCGTATTTTGTTTGAATTGGCTTGGTATGTGATCAATTGTAATTTTTTTTTGATTTTAATTAAATGAAAGAAGAGATTATAGGTTTTACGAAGAATGTATAAAAATAAGATTCTTGGGTATCTACATAGTATTTATCGGTTGCCATCAAGACTGACACATCTGCAAGCGCGTGGTATTTTTCATGAAGTGAATTGCGTCACCGGTTTCGCTTTTTTAACGTCATTTTGGTTCTTATATGGCTACCAAAATTGCCCAGGACTTGATGAATAGAAACTTCGAGATAACCTTATCTAACTGCTGGATATATTATCTAGATATACCGAAACCGATATTATCGTTGCACAAGTTAGGAGAAAATCGTTTTTTTTTCTAGTGGAAGTTACCGAATCGGATTGGAACTTATAGAATTATGAGTTCCCTTCGGTATTCCGATTGGAAACATTTTGATTTTATTTTAAGATAACAATATCATGAAGGATTATAAGCCATGGAAATTTCTCCCGGTGGTAAAATAATCAAAGTTGAACTTTTAAAAATACCGGTTAGAAGTTAATGCCTGTTTAAATCAAAGAAAAAAACAAATCAATTTTAAACTCTTAAAGATAATATGATAAAGTTGTGTAGAGATATATGAGTGAAACTCTAGACAGACCCAAGAATACATAAAAGAACCCACATTCCTCTCATTTTCGACTGCAATATTGTTTGAAAATCGATAGCTGTGTAGGTTGGATAATTTAGTTTTATATTCAAAGAAATATTTACAAATATATAATAATCTAGGTGAAATATATAATTGTTAAAAAGCTTTATCCAACAAGATAAAGCCCAACAACATAAAAAATTAGATACAATTATAATAATTGGCATTTAAAACCAGCACTCATCGAAAGAGAAATTTAGAATGACTAAAATATAGTTGTAAAGTTACTTAAGAATCGATTACTATGTTGGAAGGGTAGCCGATTCGAAACGGATCGCTAGCTTGTGGCTTCGGTACTCATTTTTTATTATTATATATTATTATATTATTTAATAAACTCCGTTTTCGTAAAAGATATAATTACTTTTTGCTTGTGCACATGTAAGGCTTCCGAGAGCTTTAAAAGATAAATGTTTAACTTTTAGTAGTTAGCACGGCAGCGTAGTTAACGCGACCGATACATATACCGACCTAAAGCGATCTTCGTAATGACCCCATCATGGGTTCGAACCTAAGCTCGGTAAAAAATACAGCATTGCTTCCAATCGATAAATGATAGGCAGATACATAAGAATCCCTTTTTATTTTCACCATGTTTTTAAATAACCAGTATGGTATCGTTATCAGTCACATTCTACCACCGTCAAGTTGAAAGAAGGCCTCGAAGATTCATCGGAAAATATGATCATGGTTCCATTATTTCAAAGAATATCGGTCGTATCTTTAGTTGTAATCTTGTTATTATCGACGGGTGGATCTGCGAAAAGGCCAAAGAGCTTATATAAAAAGTTTCTACGGCAGTTACCCAACGAGAGAGATCGACAAATTCTCGACAGTCATAATTGCACGATCAAAGGGTGAAAAAAAATAGAAAATCCTTTGCCGGTTGGACCGGCATATCTATGAAGGGTAAGAATTTTGAAGATGACGTCATCAATTCCGCCACCTGCGATCGTAATTGCGTTAATAGAATAAAGTGCAATAAAAAGAAAACAAAAGTGGTGGCGGTATTAAGAATTTTCAAATTGGTCGAAAGAAACGACGACCTACCGGTCGCTTGTAACTGTGTTGATAAAAAAGACTGCAGCAAAAACAGAACCCGCCTTACAAAATCCTACATTGTTTTATTGTTTAATTTGTACCAAGTACACATTTAGTTTTAATTAAATAAATAATATCCAAAACCTATATTATAAGTTATTGCGAATAACCTATTAATATTTATTGGATTCGTTATTTTTGCTCTTTATTTTACAAATTTAAATTGAATTTTATAAACACAAACATGATATAAAAAATATAGATTTTATGTACATATTCAAAAAACATATTTGCGAAAAGAAATTGAGCGGTGAAATTTTATGGAAAAAAATATATATGGACAATCATGATAATATATACATATACAACCAAGAAAAGTATAATCAAAATTGAAATAACATGCTGCTAAATCTCAGCCAAATAGCCGCCATAATATATAAACAGCTTTCTTGTGTTGCTGGTCAAAAGAAAAAAAGGAAAGAAAGCAGATTTTTTACATGAGTCAATTAGAATTAGGAAATAATTTTTATATAATAAGCGTAGAGATCAATTATCCCTCAGTTACTGTAACTCCATTCACGAACAACGAAAATGTGAACTAACATGTTAAAGTCCCGAGGATAAAAAATGTACACTCCACATTGCAGATAATTCGGACGTCTCGATGACAAAAGTCTTTCGAAATATTGATAACTTTAAGCTGGCTTTTCGCACAACGCCCGACGTTCATGATTGCAATTGATATTTATCCAACCCCCGGTTTGGCGCTTTTCTGCAATACATTTTCTGTTGTTGATGTTTACAACTGTTTTGTTCCATTGTTGTGATTCTGGAGACAATGGCATCCAATTTTCCCAAATATACGTAGGGTTGGAAAGGTCGGTTCCTCGAATTTGAAGTCCAATCCAAATGTAAGGATTGTTGTTTGGTAAATTGGGGACAGCACTCCAGTATTCGGGCACTGGTTTTCTGCGAATAACAAAAAATTTAATGTTTACAAACTCATCGTCATATCTCAATCAATCGGAATAGTTGCTACAACATTTAGACGTTTCTTGTTTAACACTATGATTTCAAAACTCAATAATATTTTAACTGTTTAACAAATTATAGACCGGTCTTACTGTATAGTTAGATCCATATACAAAAACATACGTCTCTCTCATTGGTCCATATACAGCAAGCCACGCCCCCTCATTCCTACAGAGCTCCCTGGATTTCTCGTACGGCAACTTGTCAAAATGCGATTTGTATACGTATCCGTTTACAGGCACACTCCAACCTGAATCTGATTTGTCTAAAAAGTATAAGATACTTTGTTGAATTTATTAAAAATAGGTTGAATAAGCAGCTTGGAGTGGACTGAATTTAAATATCTTAAACAATACGATGGTCTCATGCATTTCAATAAATGCAGTAAAACGTAAGTTTTATGCTAACTTCGAGCCAGGTCTAATTTGGGATTATTTAGAAATGACACACGGGATCCTTCACAATACGTCCGTTTGTACGATGTCTATGCACGAATCAGACTTGTTAACCATTTTGCAACATAGCCAGAGACTTTAACATTGTTAAATTACAGTGCATCAATGGTCAAAAAATCCCCGTCATATTTATAAATATGGTTGTATAAGTGGTTTTATATTAATTTACCAGTAAAATATACGACCCATTCAATTTTGAGCTCCATCCAATTCCAATTCGATGTCGTATCTGCTCGGGAAATTTGCACCATCACCCGATCACGCTGTATGCCCAGTACAGAGACATTAAATCTGTGGGGCCGCGTTTCGTCGACAGGTATCGCCTTGACAGCGGCAGCTCTTGGCGAGGCTCCGAAGCACATATTAAAATAGATTTCCATCTCAGTTGTCGGGTGATTGGAATACGAATATTCTTGAATGAGCTCTCGGTAAAAGGACGCAGGTTGACCTACAAAAAATGCGTCGTTCTTATGATATTTTTGGGTTTGCCAAAAACAAATTGTCATAATAAGCCTATGGATGACACTATAAAATACGAACTAGTCTTACCATGTCCTTTAAATGACATCCAAGCAAACTGCAATATAAAACCAATAACCTGTCGGCTTCCGAACATTTTTAGTTATTTTTCAATGATTAAATATCTTAATAAAATATATATTTTTGTCTTGCGACCACACCCATTCCTGCTGCAAGCTTACTAAACATATATGCCTGCACCTATTGGTAAGAGCAATGTTGTGTGCACGTCAGAATTCTTCCGGCGCTTTGCCAAGTAACATTCAATTACCCGCCAACATTCTTAAAACCAGAGCTTATGACGCACCTTCATTGTACTGGTGCGTCCCGACCAGGAGCATTGTCTCACCGTGCTAACGATTCCATGTAAAAAATCAGCTACTTTGTAGTCGTGGGTGTCTTTGTATTGTGAGGTGGTTTGTATACTATTGGGACTTGTTCTTTTGTTTTAGTACCGCCCATTAATCCGCCGTGCTGTACATGTTTTTTTTATTGGATACCTTGTCATGGAACACCCTATCCCTGTTTATTTGTCTTATGCACTTTGTACATTTTTTTTGCTTCTTTCTTATTTGCTTCGCTTTTCGTAGGATTTCATTAATATGAACGAACCCTTGCTGCAGCATTATTTCTTCTTTGTTTTCCATTTATTTTCCATTATCCTTAAAAAGCTCTTAATTATTTGGTTTTATATTTTGGTTGCTTATCATTACGAAAGGGAACCGTATATTTTTTTGTATAGGATAGGATAGGATATTCATCTTTATTCCCGTTAATGGGAAAATCAAGGGGGTTATCACACGGGCAATCGTCACATCACCTCGCGCCCACTGTCGGGTTACCGGAGCTATTTCAGTGTGTTGTATATGATAGACACGTTCCTTCAATTTGATAGAACCCATTAATACGCTGGGTTCAGGCAATTCAACTCTTAAATACATATTTTGTTAAATGCATTACCGTTATGTCCATTGCATGTTCATTGTACAAAATCAAATAATTTAATATGTAGTGTCAACTGACATTAGTATTTTTTTTTATAATTGGCAAAAAGTTTTTTTATTGA
Organism: Ciona savignyi; assembly: GCA_000149265.1. NCBI lineage: Eukaryota > Metazoa > Chordata > Ascidiacea > Phlebobranchia > Cionidae > Ciona > Ciona savignyi. The sequence continues at coordinate 1,906,052 of CH003263.1, forward strand.
GTTTTTCACTGAGACCAGTCTTCTATGGCCGAACCTTTTGTATATCGGACTACACTCCTCAGTATTTGTGTACTTTACCGCACATTCTTCGGGTATTCATATTCGTAAATAAAAACCTTTTGGCTGCTTAAATACCACTAACACTCTAATTAATTCAGCTAATCGGCTTAACCTATCGTCAATAAGACCGTTTTTACATAACTTTATGTTTATTAGTCAGTTTCGCTTTTAACTCGGCCAGATAACATCCTCCTAACACGTTTTTTACTAGGCTAATGTTCGAACCCATAATGAACTTGGCTTTTTTATAGAGTTGGTATTACTATACCGTATACGTATCGGACGCATTAATTATTCGGCCACACGATCGAATAGTTTAACACTTTAACCATAGTATACTAAAAATCTGTTTAGTATACTATGCTTTAACACGTTGGAACATTTAAATAATGTATTTTAAAGTATCTATGTTTAACGCTTGAGTAATTGTAAAGCGGTATATAAACAAATGCGCGACAGATTTAAATCCCACTTCGTAGTAGATAGCTCGAGAGCAGGAAGTGTGCAAATATGCACGTGTGTTTGTTTACATATTGTGTAAACAGATGCATATAATATTTCAGCATTTTAAAGTTGTAAAATTTAGTGAATACAATAATTGATTAAATATCCAAAATTCAAATATAGTTTAAAAAGACAGGTTTAGTGAGAAAAGTTAAAATCTACCATTAAGGCTGAACGTATTTTAATGAACACGTATAATAAAAACATCCGGCTAGTTTTAAGCTTAATATAGTTAATTTAATTTATTTAGTCTTAATGCAGAAACTAAAAAAAATACTAGAGCAAATTACATGCTTTTTACTAGTAAATTGTCGCTGAAGTTAAAAAGTTTGTTATGAAAATTGATTTGTAAAAAGTCTAATCGCAAACAAAGAATAACAAATATGTCTGGTAAGTACAGGTATCATATGTGTGCCATAGCACAATAGTATGCCCTGCAAAATTATTGGCCAGACCTTGTTATACAAAAATTGAGCAAAATTATGAAATGAAATATTTATATAATTCCAATTTCTATGTATAGTTAACAATACATTGAAGCCTATTATTGATGCTAGAGAAAGGTTCCTTTGGTTCATAAGCTGTGAAATACATATTTATGAGACTCCAATGTATACATTTATATAATATTGACCCTTTTTTAATTTGGAAATCAAATTTTACCTTTCAAAAAGGCAACAAATGTGACAAGGCAGAAATACATATTATACCACTAACTTCAAAAACCATAAAACAAACAAAATTTTAATTTTGATACAACAAAATCTGTCAATTTAATAAAAAGAGGGGTGGTGAATTTTGATAAATATAAGTATGAAAATTTTTGGATGAAAAGTTAAGAAATATTGGTATGACCTGATAAGTGATAAGTAAATTTTTACGTAGTAGTCTCCCCAGGCCACACAACAGCGATTGAGATTGAAGCAACATTGAAACAGCGGATAATGGTGTTTGATGGAGGAATGGGAACCATGATACAAAACCTCCGACTCGAGGAGCAGGACTTCAGAGGATCACAATTCATCGATCATCCAAAATCATTGAAAGGCAACAACGATCTGCTTTCCATCACTAAACCTGACTCCATATATGAAATACACAAGGTAGTAATGATGATACATTTTTTGTTACTTTTGAATTATGTCCATTCCAGAATCATAATTTCAATTGGATTTTAAAAGTAAACAATTTGGAATGATTTTTTGATTTTACTAATTTAAAATTAAGTGTTTACAGACGAACAGAGTTTTATAAATTTAATTCAAAATTAAAAACTATTAAAATGTAAGAATTTTTTTTAACAGTGATGTGGATTTAGTTAAAATTATTTCATCAAATATACAAGCAAGATATATTTTTCTAAATCAAGTTATTACAAAAAAATGTTTTTCAAGTTAATTTTAAGGGGGTTCGAAATTTATTTCGAAATTATTTATTCTAGAATAATTTTAGTATCCAAACAGATTCGGATATGGACATCCCTATTACATCATAATGCATTAATTTTTGAGATACTGGTGCCAGTTGTCTTGACCAAAAATTATTTCCAATATATCGATACTTTATTTGGCCTTATGCTGAAAGTTGTGTGTTCAAATTCATCCCCTTTTTAAGTGTGATTTATTTTCATTCAGGCTTATTTGGAAGCGGGAGCAGATTTTATTGAAACTAACACGTTTAGCGGCACGAGCATAGCACAGGCTGATTATGCACTCGAAGCATTTGTTTACCAACTGAATTTTGAATCGGCACGGATTGCGAAAAAGGCTGCAGTTGATGTCACAAATGCCACTGGTAGATCTTTGTTTAATGTATATTTTACATAAATTATATAAAAACGATTATGGTTACCGAACTTTAACTCTGTGACATAGTAGAGTTATAAAGCTGTTAAAAATTTTATTATTATTCTTTTTTAAAAATTTTTCCTGTATATTTATATATATATATACAATTATTGAAGTATTCTATAGTAAACACAGAGTTTTGTACCTTTTGTGTAAAGCTTTTACTATTGTACAAATTCTGGTTATAAACACTGTCTTAACAATTATAAACAACATTACTTGTCATGCAGTTTCCTCTATGTCTTGTCTGCAGTGATGCTGGTTGCAGTCGAAACCAAAATGTTTAATAATATCATTGTTTGTAATCTTTCTATTGTTGTTTGGTTCTGTAATTAATAGTAATTTTTACAAGAAGGCCATTTGTTTTTGTAGTGTCAAACCTAGGATAGAAGAACGATACTTATCGTTATATCTTTTTGTAAGATAACAAAGGTTGTTGCCCTAACTTGCATCGTGGTGTATATGTCCACTAGACGAAAGCAACCTTACACACAACCATGCTGTGAGTGATCAAAATAAAATTTAAACCCAGCACTATTCTTGACCAAGCAATGGTACTGATACATTTCAAACTTGAAATCTCATCCCTTTATTACAGGAGTGAAACGTTATGTCGCTGGCAGTATTGGGCCGACTAATAAAACGTTGTCAGTGTCACCATCTGTGGAAAGGCCAGAGTATCGGAATATAAGTGAGAATTGTTATTTGTGTTTTAGTGTGATGATTTATATGTGTGGATAAATAGGACTAATTGGGGTTCCCAGGACCTTCGCTAGAAATAGTTATAAAATGTTAACCTGAAAAGTAAAGATATGTGAATTAATATATTACAAATTAAATTTGACACATTTTATTGATTAATTATAAGTATAATTTGTATACCAGTGAGATTTAACAACCCGCACTTTTTATACAAGTGCCATAAAAGTCGCCCCATCCTCACAAGGTCTAATACAGTTCCATTGACCCAGTAAATCAAAGTACACCTTGCGTTGCATATTTTCCCAAAACCACAAACCTTTCTTAATCTTTCCACTCTACAGCATTTGATGAGTTGGTGGTTGCGTATTCTGAGCAAACACGAGGATTATTGGATGGTGGCAGTGATGTGTTACTGGTGGAGACCATATTTGATACCGCTAATGCTAAGGTAAGTCGGAAAAACAGAATAAAATGACAAGATGAAAAATTATTCTTTTTAGAAATATTCTAAAATTAGTTTTAGAAAGTAGTCCAAAATTTAAAATATTTTCCTTTAGAAATATTTTGAAAAAAAAGTTTCTGTAAATTTGAATTTTGATAATCCAAACCCAGCAGAAAACAAGTGAGACCGGTTCACTTTAAAAAATCAATTCAACCCTAGTTAGTAACATCTTAACCACCCTTTCACCCAGGCTGCTTTATTTGCCATACAAGAAGTTTTAGATGAAGAAAAATATTCCCCGCTAAGGGGGATACCCATTTTCGTGTCGGGCACCATTGTAGATAAAAGCGGTCGAACATTATCAGGGCAAACCGGTGAAGCGTTTGTTATCAGCGTTTCTCATGCTAAACCAATGTGGTAAGATATAGATATATGTTTTGTGATAGGAAAATCATGTTTATTCTATTTGGAGGGATCATGAAGAGGCGTTAGGGAATGTCAATTTAAAATTTAAAATTTTAAAAGTAGATTGCAAGGCTTTCTTAGATGTTCTAAGGTGTACGATCTTTATTTGAATTTCTTTTATTTCAATTATTTTGAACCATTCGACCACACCAAATCGATGAAATTGGCAGGTTAGTACTGCAGTGAAATCTAGTTACTATGCCACCCGTCGGCACCAAGGTAAAGTGTCAAAGTAACGAAAACGGCTACAGTATACTGTACTGTTGGAGTGGTATAGTAACGAGAGTGATATAGTAGAGGGCGGCATAGTAATGAGATTTGACCATATTGCTGTGTCCAAAGCCATTGGCGGGCATTTAAAAGAAGTATTGGCTTCTAAACAAAAACATTCTGAAAAAAACAAAAATTGAAAGATCAAACTTCTAACTTCTCAATATCTTCCAGCTTAGGGCTGAACTGTGCTCTTGGTGCAGTGGAGATGCGTCCCTTTATTGAAGTGATTGGAAACTTCACTGACGCGTATGTGATATGCTATCCTAATGCAGGACTTCCTAACACATTCGGTGGATACGATGAGACTCCTGCCACTACAGCCAAATATCTTGCGGTAAGTATTTGTTCGTTTGTTGTAGTTTATATTGCTGGACTTGTATTTATAGCATGCATCAAACAGTATGATATACTAACTTCTGGACATTCTGGTATAGAATAAATTTTCACTTCAAAATAAGTCAGATGATTTGTTTGCTGATATTTACTTTTATACAAAATTTTAATAATTGTAAGGTATCTTGCACCATAAGTTTGCTTTTTAATTTTAATCCTTCCTGGTCCAAGTTGAAAAAGTGGCAAACTTGACAATGTCATTTTTAAATTATGGAGTATACTTCATTCTTTCTCTCTTTCATTTCTCTCTCTCTCTCTTTCTTTCTGGCTGTGTGTTATACACTTCCTCTTATTATAATGCAGGAGTTTGCAGCGTCAGGTTTAGTGAATATCGTTGGAGGTTGCTGTGGAACAACTCCCGAACACATCAAAGCCATCGCTGACGCCGTCAGACCACATAAACCACGCACTCCACCCAACAACCCACATAAGGTCAACTAACGTGTTAAACATGAAAAATACCATCCCCGAGTTATTATTTTAACTAGTCTTTAACCCTTTAACTGCCGGCTGTTTTTCAGTTCATTTTTCGGCTAAGTAACCTTAGGTTAGAGGCTTCTGTACACAAAACTATTGATGTAAGCATGATATGATCAACAGAAAAGTTGTTCAGTAATAAATTTTCTTTTTATTTGCATTAGTAAAATTTCGATGACGTCATACATTCTGCAATGACGTCATGTGTTACTATTTAGATCAACAAAAACTATATTTTTTTCTCATTTACAAACAAAACAGTATGTAGAAAAGTTATTTATGATTATCATTGGAACATTTTTGTACTACTCTTTTTGTGATGACGTCACAACTTGACTGATGACGTCGTAATACGCAGATCGAAATTTTTTTTTTTACACTTGCCCAATAAAACACAAACACATAGCCACAGCAAAACAAAACTGATGCAAAACATCTTCAAAAGGGTTCTTCATTGCTAGAACTACTGAAAAATGAAGCACAACTGCTTTCAGAATTATTATCAGCTCACAAAAGGACAGCTTCTTTTGTTTTTACCCTCCATAAGCTCAAAAAATAGCCTAATCCAAAATGTACAAGCCAAAAACGAATGGATTGTTTTCAAACTAAACAAGCGAACCATGACGACAATAGTTGAAAACTAATCGGGGACTAAAACCAAAATTAAAACTAATTAAAACAACCAAAACCACACATATATGTATACATTTTTTAAAACTCAAATAACTAAAAAATATCAAATGCAAACCTATATATCATCTTATATTGGCAAACGCAGAAATTATTCAGCTCTCCAGCGCCATCTCACTGATCAAAATCGGTCGTATACTTTTCTACTTATGTAATTTAACCCCAGTTAAAGGGTTAAATACCTTAAAAATGGTATTACAAATTTTCCATAATTGGTTTTGGAATAAACTGTATAATGTTGTCTCCTAAGAATCCCCTTAATGTTATTGCTTTAAATCCTGAAATTGATTACACTACTCTTGTGGATGGAAATGGAAGTTTCATAGCATACTAATTGGCGATATCTTAGCAGATTATACTTAGTAATATCTAAATTAGAGAAGAAGTCAACTTGAATCTAGCTTTGTGATTGCATATGGTTTTGTGTTCTATCATTAAAAAAAGTTATAAATCTTAAATTGACCTTTACAATTTTTACAAAACTGATCCACAGGGATGCTTGCTGCTTAGTGGGCTTGAGCCGGCAGTTATAAGTTCGATCACCAACTTCGTGAACATCGGAGAGCGATGTAACGTGGCTGGTTCTCGTCGCTTTGCTCGACTCGTACAAAATGGGAAGTACGAGGCAGCACTAGATGTCGCCAGATCACAAGTGGAAATGGGCGCTCAGGTAAGAACAAATATTGTGGTACGGTCATGTGGCCGAATGGTCAACGCGACCGATACATATACCGACTACCATACAAAAACGGTCCAAGTGAAGATTCCATCATGGGTTCAAAACTTGGCTCGGTAAAAAAAAGAACAAATGTTGTGTGGTCAAAGGATTTGCCACCCAACTCATATACAGCATTGCATTTAAAAATATAGCTAGTGACGAGGCCGTAATGGGTTTGAAATTTGGTTGGCGAGAAAAAGAATAGTTTTTAAAATTTTTTTACAATTTTTAATATTCTTCTGATAACAAAAAATGATCGTTTTCAGTCCCAGAATTGAGGATTTAACCATGATTCGAGAAAACGAAAAAGCTGAATTTAATGAATTATTTAAAAGGCATCTTTTTATATATTAAAAAATTTAGAACGTCACTTTGGTGTAGTTCTCTGATTTAAAATGGCAATGAAATGATACGTTAAACGTCTCTGCTCAAATTTTCTTACAATTTTGCATCATTTTTCTACCATTTTAATCAAAGGCACCATCTTTAAATGGCACCGTTTCATATTTAAAAACTCAAAAATATTGCTTTCGAAAAAGTCTTTGATTATTAATGATATTCCGAACTGTCTCAAAATAAAAAAGTACCACTTTAGTTGGACATGTTTATGTCTCAGATTGTCTTACATTTCCATGCATCATTTTAGATTTAGGAATGTCACTTTAGTGTAGTTCTTTAATTGAAAATAGAAATGAAATGATATGTCAAACGTCTCTTTGCTCAAATTTTCATAATTCGAGCATCCTCTTCCCTTAGATCCTGGACATAAACATGGACGAAGGGATGTTGGATGGGAAGTCGGTGATGCCGAAGTTCATCAACCTCATCGGGTCGGAGCCGGATGTGTCCAAAGTTCCTCTCTGCGTGGATTCGTCCAACTTTGATATCGTTGTGGCTGGCCTTAAATGCACACAGGTGGGTGAAAACTAGGTTTGTATCATGTGCTGTTGCTTGTATTTTTCTGGATTATGGTTATAAACTAGAGTTTGTTTCTGTATATGGTGCAATTTGAATTTGATATAGGTTCTTATGTACCGAAATTCCTTCATTTGCTAAGTTGATTGTTTATAGTCTATTAAAAATGGATTTTTAATACAGAATTATTGAATGTCAGCTATATATATACAAACTAACTGGAATTAAAAATCTGAGATTTAGTAATGTCAAAGTTATGGAACATGCTTGTAAAATATACGCATTCCCCATACATTGTGTGTTTTGAACTTTTGCAAAAAAAAAAATTAACGTTTACCGTGACCGTTTTCTTTTCAACTGGCATATAAGGGAATAAAAAACAAATCCTCATCACCAAAATTCACCTAAAATTTGAGGGATTTTTGGCCCTGGCTGCTGATTTATATTTTTAATGGGTTTATCATCTTGCCAAGATCTCGGTCATCAAGTTAAATTCCGAAAAATTCAAATTTTTATCAAGTTCACAAACACACAGGGCAAATGCATAGTGAACAGCATCAGCTTGAAGGAAGGGGAAGAAGACTTCATCAACAAAGCAAAGCTGATCAAGAGATTTGGGGCTGCCGTCGTTGTCATGGCGTTTGATGAAGACGGCCAGGTAATTAGAACATTTTTTGAAAATATGTGAATATTATATAAATAAACTTAAATTTGATGAAATTTGCAGGGTAGCAATGATAGTTGTCACATAGGAAATTTACACATTGCAGTGCATACCACTAAGAATTTCAGAAATGGTAGTGGTTTTAAATAATTTTGTTTTTCACTAAAAATGATGCTTAAATGGGTCAATGAATCTTATTTAAAATAATTTAAATATTCCATTAAAATTATGTCTTGCCATAGCACCCTATCACCAGATTCCCCTTCTCCTTTTTTACAATAATTCCTTTGGACACCAGGCCACATCATCTGAAGACAAAGTTCGTATTTGCACAAGGTCGTTCCGAGTATTAGTCGACCAAATCGGCTTCGAGCCCAACGACATCATATTTGATCCCAACATCTTAACGATCGGGACTGGGATGGAGGAACATAACGAGTACGCGATCAACTTCATTGAGGCGACGAGGATCATCAAAAAGAACCTCCCGGGATGCAGGATTAGCGGAGGACTCTCCAACCTCTCATTCTCGTTCCGAGGGATGGAGAGGATTAGAGAGGCGATGCATTCTGTCTTCCTATATCATGCTATATCAGGTGGGGTGTCTGAAGTGTTTTGTTGTTGTTGTTGTCATTTTTAAGTGATCCTCTTATAAACATTCTGATTGTGGTGAATTCTGTCATTTTGTATTCATAATATGCAGTTGTATTGTGGGTCTGCGTTTAAATCAGTGAAACTTAGAGAATGTTATTTTCTGTACAGGTTTCTGTGGGTTAAATTTTTCTGATTGTATTATAACGATTGTTGAGATATCCCACTTTGTTTCTTTACTGAAAGAGATTCTTTATCAGATTAATAGTGTTTTACAGTAGGTTTATTTTATACAAACCGGATAAATCAAAATGGCTATTAATTAAATTGAAAGTGTTCTTTTAATTACAGTAGAATTCGTATATATTTCATTGCCAGTCTAATTTTCCAGCAGTGCTTAAATCAATTAATTGTAACATTTCTATAAATACTAAAAGGATGATACCCAAATTGTTGGCCTTTAGTGGTAGTGAGTATAATATAGACGTAACAGTTATAGCTGCTCGCGCACTCTAGTATATAATTATAAATTTATTGCCCTTTTTAAACCCCTATTATTACACCAAAATCAGACTGACATAACTATCATTATAATTCTATAACCGCCATTGATTTATCATATTCACCAATATTCAATTTTATAACTACCTTTGTTTTATCATAACCCTAATCGTTTCATCATCACCACCATTATTGTATCATAACCACCATTGTTTGACCATATCGACCATTTTTTTACCATATCCACCATTGTTTTATGATATCCATCATTATTGTATCATAACAACCATTGTTTCTTCACATCCACCATTATTATAAACAGCTGGCATGGACATGGGCATCGTGAACGCTGGAAACCTCCCAGTATACGACGACATACCAAAGGATTTGCTCCAATACTGCGAGGATTTGATCTGGAACAAGAATGCAGAGGCGACAGAGACGCTGTTGAAATACGCCCAAGAGCATTCAGGAGGAGGAAACAAGGCAGTGGAGAGTGAGGAGTGGAGGTCGTGGGAGGTGGAAGATCGACTTCAACATTCACTTGTTAAGGTGAGCTCTTCTAAAGTGGTTCTTAGTGAATGAATCAAACAGCAGCAATTATTTGTGTATCTATGGATTTTTAATCTACAATACCAATTATATGGTCAACCCACTAAGGATAAAAATAGCAAATTCAACCACAATAATAATGTTTTTTTCCCTAACGCCAGTTAATACGTAAATTATTCATGTTAACATTCAAAGGGTTTTTTCTTTAAAATATGGGGTATGCAATGCAGATACGTTTGTTTCAATTGTATAATTTTTTACACATTTATATCATGATAGTAACATCACCTTAACTCTGTACATAAATTTGCATAAATTTGTACAAACCCACCTTTATGACTATGATACAACTTCCCATCTTTTGTGTATTGCCTTGATCATACTTCATACATATGTACATACATACGTATTATGGGATACTTTGTTAGTTCTTAGGTGGCAAAATGCACAAATTATAAAAAATGTTGGATAGAAATAAACGTCACTCTAATTCGATCTTTGTATATTTAATGTATTTGTAAATATTCAATGTAACAGGGCATTGACAAATACGTGATTGAAGACACCAAAGAATGCCAGGAAAACACAGAGAAATATCCACGAGCGCTAAATGTCATCGAAAGACCACTAATGAAGGGGATGAGCATTGTAGGGGATTTGTTTGGGGCCGGGAAAATGTTTTTACCCCAGGTGAGCAGATATTTTTTGTGTGTTTTGAACTATGAGTTGTGGGGTCATTGTGCAAAGTGATTTGCTATAAATTAATATCCTTGTGTGTTAAGAAATGATTTAAATGGTTTACTGATTGTATCATATGCTCACTGTCAAGTTGACATATGCTCACTGTCAAGTTGACATATGCTCACCGTTGAGTTGACACATACCGACTGTCAAATTGCCAAACGATGTACTGTCACATACCCAATGTTAAATTGCCAAATTTTTAACCATGTTGTTGGTTGATATACTTATATCTGGACCATTTAACGACTCTTTCTTACCATTATTTTGGTGTGAATGGCCAGGAAATGTTTATGCAGTCTCTCTATTACTATGTATCAAAGCAATATCTGCACATCGATGGCTTACACAATGTTAGATTGAAGTATGATCAACCTCACTCCTCCCTAGGTGATAAAATCGGCTCGAGTGATGAAGAAAGCAGTCGGCTACCTCATCCCGATAATGGAGGAGGAGAAGAGAGCCAGGTTAAAGGAGATGGAGATTAACGGAATGGAGTGTGTAGAAGAGGAAGAGGTGAAAGTAGCTTATTTTTTATTTTTTCGATTTAAATAAAAATCTGCAAACAAGGCCCCAAAATCCGGATAATACAGCTTTGTGTCACACCCATTTACTTTGGAATCTGTTCTATTTAAGTGTGTTCTAATTAGGACTAGCAAGATTTTACAGATTTTTAGCCAGTAAATTGTAAATTTAAACAATATACATAATTTTTAAACATTATGATTACCACACTTTTTTACCTTCCTCTTTTTTGACTTTAACTTTTTGATCTTTACTGTATGTATAATTGTGTATTTTCCAATGTTTTACTAGAACCGATTTGCTGGTACAGTCGTTATTGCAACTGTCAAAGGTGATGTGCACGACATTGGCAAAAACATCGTCGCCGTTGTTTTGGGTTGTAATAACTACCGAGTCATTGATCTTGGGGTCATGACCCCGTGCGAGAAAATCCTACAAACCGCAGTGGAAAATAACGCCGACATCATCGGACTATCAGGGCTTATCACCCCATCCCTTTCAGAGATGATTCATGTGGCAAAGGAAATGGAAAGATTAGGTATGGTGGTTTTAGTTACATTACATTAGTATGGGCGGGTCCACGGTAGCCACCAGAACCAGGAATGTAGGCCAGAGAAGGCCCTTTACTCCAGTGCCCCGACGCCCTCGAGCTATCATGGATCCGGGATACAGCGGTCAATGGTTTACTTGATCCCTTAGTTATGATTGTGGTTTTGGTCAGGGACCGTGTTTTTTTTAAAACTTTAAAAAAGAATTTTATACAACTTTCTTTTAAAAGGATTTATGTGCATTTTTTGTTTCAAATATATATATATCATGGTTGCCCTACTTTGGAACATTTTATTGTTGAAACTGTGAGCTGAAAGTTGTATAGAACAGGTTCTCTTCAGTGTTTTTACAAGTTTTTAAATATATATAATCTAAACCAGTAAACAAAATGAATATGCATTAGCTTTGGCAATTGAACGATGTTCACATGTTATCTAAAGATGTTCGCAGATAATTCCATTTACTGTTTTTCTGCAACGTGCAAGTTAAAAATAGCAAATTAAACTTACTCATCCACAGAAATGAAGATACCGCTACTAATCGGAGGAGCTACCACATCCCGCACACACACTGCGGTGAAAATATCACCAAGATACAGCCAGCCGACCATACACGTGCTTGATGCATCTAAGAGCGTAGTGGTGGTAAGTTATGGTTTGTAAATAGGATATTCGTGGTTATTCCCCTAATGCAATGTTTGTTGATGACAGGAGAATGGTTAGTTTACCTCACACCCACCGTTGGGTTATTAGCGAAGCTACTGTAGTGTGTTTTATTGTGCATTCTTTTTGTTTTATTGTAACTCATGTCATGCCTTAGAACACAACCGACTGCTAGCAAGCAGTTTCAATCCTACAAATTTTGGCTAAAAGTATAGACAACAAAAAAAATACATTTAAAACATCATGCCAATTATAAAACCAGGAAGCGTTATCTAAGTTTATTTCAGACTATTATGCATGCATGGCTAATAACAAGTTTCCAGTGGAAAATTTGAATGAAACGATAACTGAAAGTTTTCGTAGATATCGTCGCTACTTAATGAAGACGTAAGAATGGAATATTTGGAAGATATACGGGAAGAATATGAAGATGTCAGAACTGATCATTACGATTCACTCCTTGAAAGGAAGTTCCTCACGATCGCAGACGCGAGAAGTAAAAGTGAGCTTCAACCTGTTTTAACTTAAATCTCTAGTTTAGAGGGCCTTCTCTAGTCGGCGGACCAAATGTGGGAAAATGAAGTGTTTGGTGGGCCAGATTATTACATGAACAAATATTTAATATATTAATTACAGGGTATGGTTAGATACAGTCTGTGGGCCGGTTAAAATCCCTTCACCGGCTGGACTCGGCCTGCGGGCCATATGTTCCCCATGCCTGCTCTAGATCTGAGTATATAGATAGCAACAGATAATGTGTGAAGATGTGTGCTGAAATGGGCAATATGGTCGATTTCGACTAAAAACTTGGGTGCTAAAGTCAGATTTATTAATGTTATTTTAAAAATACTTGTCTTTACATCTATATCTATGTACAGTTAACTGAAATGGCACAACATATTCATATGAAAGGGATTATTCTTAAATCAAAATAGTTTTTCCACCAACTTTAAAAAAGGCCGCTCAACTATCGGTTGGTTTTGTAGTACCTGACAATATTTCTGGTCAAGGATTTTTCGATAACCAGGATAGTTGGGTATGTCTGTGGCTACATACTTTAGGGACATTGCCTTAACTGAGTGGATTGCCTGTGTGTTAACACCGCTAACTTTTTTCAATCACAGGGATAAAAATTTAATATCTTAGCCTTATATTCACTTCTCTGGGGCAATCAACCCAAATTTACCACTTTATTTCACACTATTTTGCAGAGTTGAGCATAGATTGGACGTCATCACCCATCACCGAACCAAAGTTTATCGGAAACAAAGTTTTCCATGACTTCAACATTGAAAAACTGGTCCCATACATAGACTGGAAGCCCTTCTTTGACGTGTGGCAGCTCAGAGGGAAATACCCTAACCGAGGATACCCAAAAATATTTAAAGACAAGACCGTCGGTAAGCAGTTTAAAGTACACAACAAAAAAAGTTGTATGTCCAAAAAATCGTGGTAAATTCAAACGTGTTACAGACTTATATCATGTCTGGAATTATTTAAAATGCATTGCCATCCGATATTTTGATTGACAGTTCACATGAACATTGTATGAACAATGTCGCATAAGAAGAATGTTTCAATTTTAATGATGTTCATGTGGTAACAATCATAATCAATCATAATTTGTCATACAATGGCAATCAGAACCTCATTTAAATAAACAACATCATGAAAGAAAAAAATATTACAATATTAGCTGTATATACTTAGCGTGCAATGGGCCTGGGTAATATTAATATCAGAACAATGCATGGAATATATTTACCTTGCCTCATCCCCCGTATTCGCTCGGTTTAAATTCAGATTAAAAATCGATTATTATTATTTTTATTACTGGAATAGGTTTTAAACCATGATCAGTTCTTTTTCAAGACCGTTTTGTTAACTGATTCAAAATAAATCTATTTTTTTTTATTTTTACCCAGCCAAGTTTCGAACCCATGATGGGCTCGTCACCAAGACCATTTTTGTATAGTAATTGGTATATGTATTGTTTACATAAAAGGCCACATGACCGTACAGAATAAACATAAATCCCCGAATATTGCAATCCACCAAAGGCGAGGAGGCTCTCCGAGTGTTCAACGACGCACAGAACATGCTTCAGAAGATCGTGGATGACGGTTTGTACACCATGGAAGGGGTTGTAAGTTTCTATCCGGCAAACTCTGTGGGTGACGACATCCATGTTTATGCTGAGGATGTCACGCCACGACCTACAACCCCTCTTGCCGTTTTTTACGGTTTGAGACAACAGGTTAGGATTTGTGGAAAATATTTTTTGTCCTAATATAAAAATGAAAGAGACCTTGTATATCATCAAATGTCTTGTCAGACCCTGCAATCAATATGACTAAGCTTTCAAGTTTATTATTTTTTGTAAAAACCTACATATAGTTTTGTTACTTTATTTCTACCACACTTCATCCAAATTGTTAATATTATTTTATGGGCTATTGAAGAATGTTCTGTCATTGGTTAAGAAATTTGAATAATACATAAAATATTAACATTTTTTTCCAGGCTGAAAAAGAGTGGGAATCTATAGAGCCGTATTATTGTCTCTCCGATTTCATAGCCCCTAGGGTGAGTGGGGTACATGATTACATCGGCCTGTTTGCCGTGTCCTGTTGTGGGGCACAGCAACTGTGTGCCCAGTTTGAAAGAAATCTCGATGATTACAGCAGTATCATGGCTAAAGCTCTGGCAGATAGATTGGCCGAGGTAAGTGGTTAAACTTCATTTCAGATTTGAATTTAATTTTGATGTAAGTTGTTTCAGTTTCTATATGCTTTTTGTCCATTTGCAAGGGACCTATATTGATTGAATCCATTGAACTAATGCATTGAATAAACTTAGTTGTTGTCAATCCTATACAGGACACTGTAATATCTCCGGTATCAAGACATGCCCGCGTAGTACTCTGACAAATGTCCTATTTTTAAAATCTGTAGGAAAGCATTGTCATGTGGCCACGTGGATAAGCGTCAGATTACTCAGTGCCGATTGTTGGGTTACTGGGGCTATTGTAGTTTTATTGTATATGATTAAGACAGCTGTTCCATTTTGTTATAGCCCTATAAGCTATAAACCAGTGGGTTTAGAGTTTAGAAAATGTCCGCTAAGTTCCAGTTCCTTGTTTAAGGACACACCCCAACGCACTAGCCCACCGAGTCATTTGGCCAGATGAAATGTAGTTGTACACCACCCACACATAACCATTATAACCATAACCACTAAAACCAAGGCAAATATAAAGTAATTTACTCCAGGCATTCGCTGAAGCGATGCACGAGATTGTACGCACCACTTTGTGGCCATATTCATCAAGTGAAAGTCTAGAAGCTGGAGATTTGCACAAGATTAAGTATCAGGTGAGATTTAATGCAGCAATGAATGTTAATTTAAAAAAATAATTATGATATACACCAGTTCAACATGACATAAAACCGATACAACATGACCTAAAACCAACGCAACATGACATAAAACCAGTGGCAAATTAACATAAAACCAATGCAACATGACCTAAAACCACCGCATCATGACATATAATACATCTCATCAGTTAACTCTTTGTTAACGATTAATTCCAGGGTATAAGACCAGCGCCTGGTTACCCCAGCCAACCAGACCATACCGAGAAACTAACTATGTGGGAGGTTATGGGGGTGAGTGAATCTATCGGGACCAAACTGACCGAGTCGCTTGCCATGGACCCCCCTGCCTCGGTCAGTGGACTTTACTTCGCAAACGAGAATGCCAAGTATTTCGCAGTTGGAAAGATCGATGAAGATCAGGTGTGTAGCGCTGTGTGGCAGGTTTGTGTGGTGGAGTAAGGGTTAGGCATGGAATCTGAAGGTTGTGGGTTTAAATTCTAGGAAAGATGATAAGGTTTCAAACTTGTAGATGTTTTACATTTAAAAATGAATCTGGGGATGCTCCAAATTATTATATTGTGATAGTTATGCGTTTTTTTATTATTACTATTATTAACCAAATCTGCAACAATATATCCTACATAAATTGTTGTGCTCAAACCAACAGAAATATATATGTGAAGACATCTGATTACCATTAGCATACTCAGTGAACTGAATTATATAAACTAGGCAGAAATTGACAAACCATAAGCTTACTGAATGTCCGACTGGTTAGTCTGGTGGTTTGGTGTGACGCCTGTCAACTGAAAGGTTGCAGGTTCGAAACTGGTCGCTACCTAGTCGGTTGTGTCCTTAGGCAAGGCACTTAACGGACATTGCCTAAACCCAGCGGATTAATGGGTTCTACCAAATTAAAGAAACGTGTCTATCATATACAACACACTGTAATAGCTCCGGTAACCCGACGGTGGGCGCAAGGTGATCTGACAATTGCCCGGGTGTTAATCCCCTTGGTTTTCCCATTCACAGGAATATCCTATCCTATATGCTGATTCTCGTGGATATATAAGTCTTATAGGTAATTGGGTTAATAACGCAATAATGCTGAATATATTCCAATGTCGTCCTCAACCATATACAGTGGAACCCCGCTTACTTGACCACCTATGGGACCATCATCAAGCTGTTGCGTTAGCGAATTTTGCTTTAAAGCAAGTTGTCGTCATATGCAGCCAAAACGTCTGCCTTTTTACTAAATTTTTACCAAATGCCATTATTTTTTTATTTTAAACAACTGTTAGTTCTGAAGTTTATCTTATAAAATTCAGTTCTGTATGCCACATTTTTTTTGTTTGTGTACGCGCTCATGTAATCTTATTGTTTTGATCACAAAAGAAATTTAAACTTATTATTTTGGTGACAAAAGCACATTATTGGGTACAGATGGTCGCTTTAGTGGAGTTAAATTTGAAGTTTTGGATCAAAATATGGCGGTCCTGGTCTGGAAACCGGGGTGGTCGTGTTATTGAAACAAAATGCAATGCATTGCCATAGTAAATTATTTGGGACCGCACTGAAGTGGTCCTGATAATGATGTGGTCTCCAAGCGGGGTTCCACTGTATAGTCGGAAAGATCTTTACGCCTGTGGCTGCAACCAAAGCTTAAGGACAATGTTTTTCCAGGTATCGGACTACGCTGCCAGAAAAGGTTGCTCAAAATCGGAAATTGAAGAATGGTTGTCTCCTATTCTCTGTTATGACCCAACTCCATGATAACTTGCCCCATGTTCCACTATTTAATTTTGCAATATTCGCCTTTTAAACTCGTTTCGTCATAAGTAAAATGCTTTTAAGTGTACTTAAATCCTAATTGTTTAAATAATAATTGTGCAGCCAAGTCAAAAAAGTTTATATTTCTTATCCTTTAGAGAATTGAATTTCATATTGTAATAAATTGTATTAAAAACTCGTACTACAAGTCAAGATGTTTTATTAGATACAGTTCAAATAAAAGCAGCAATTGCATAATAACAAGTAGTAGGGTTAGACAAGAAGTGTAAAATGGTTGCATTTCCTATCTATATTGCACGAGGCAAAAGGTAAATTAGGGGAGAATACCCACAAGGTAGGAGGACCAGTTCTTCTTGAATACTGTTGAATTAACCTCGCTCCATATTCTACATGTAATCCTAAAGTTTTTTATCCGACAAATTTCAGTGTTGCCAACCACTTTTTTCAAGAATAGATTTATTGAATTTCCTGCATTCCAGCTTTAATTTTTCAGCGGTGCTGAAAACTCCTTTGCGATTTCCAAATGTTGACCATCAAAACTTCACTTTTCAGTGTTCCCCACCGAATTTCCGTCGTAGCTTACAAGATGCCGTTGGTTATATACTGAAAGTTATCGTAGAGCTTTGTGGTCCATGACCTCATGGAGCCCTCGACCATGTTCTCTATGAGTTCGTGCAGCTGGTCTTCTGTCAGTGAGAGGTGGAATCGCTCCCGCAATGATCGCACTGTGCTCACACCATGTAGACATGCTAGTGAGGGACCTGCGGCATTGATAGTGAGATTATAACTAAGAGTCTGAACATGGCAAAAAAACATTTCTTAAGTCTGTGCAACCAGGTTTCAAAAACCTAGCTTCCCTTAAATACCTAGAGACCGCAATATTTCTTGTAACCAGACTATGCACCCTTTTTTTAACTGACAATGCTTTCGTAAAAGTCTCGACTTTTCCCAACATTGACGATAAAATAATTATTAACAGTTGTTGTATAATTATTGTATTAAATAAAGGATGAACATAATAACACCTTGCACCTATAGAATAAAAAACCAATCCAAATAATTTTAGTTGACAACATCTGCTATTTTGAAATTTTTATGCATTTAAGCATTATAATTTGTAAGTCACACATAGTGAAGTTAAAGTTAAGTGCATGAACAGTGAAATACTACAATAACTCATTTCACGGCACCAAAAGGCCCTTCATCTTCCTACAACGCAGTCACAACACGCATTATGACATCACTATACCTGCTGACATAATCTCGACAAGTTGAACGATGCGGTCCATATGTTTCCGAGCTGCTACCAGTCCTTGCAACATCAAGATCTTATAGTATTCGAACATATCGCCATTTAAGCCCCCCATCACCTGTAAACAAGTTTTGAAACATTGTTATTGTTCATATTATAGCTTTAAATTCTGCATCAGATTATCAGCTAAAAGCTTTTAAGATAGATACTGGTTTCTAGTGTTGTGACATATAGTAGTGTAGATGTTATTTAACTACGAATCTAGATAATATAATACACAGGTTAATTTACTCAAGTAAGGGGTAATTAATGTACACAAACCACAGTTGATGATTAACCGGTTAACCAATTTTTTCTGAGAAGTTAACCGTTATGAGAATTTATCTATACATTCAGCTAAACTTTGTAATGACACTAAACCAATGCAAAGTGGCATAAAAAAAGTACATTATGACAAAAAAAATCTAAATACCTAAAAATGCGCAAAATCAAACCTGTACAAATTCTTCAGTTAATTTAAATGGGGAGCTTTCGAAGCCAAGACTCTTCGGTGAGCTTGATAGAATATATCCGAAGTCAATGTGAATTATATGGCCATCGGAATCAAGTAGGATATTTCCGTTGTGTCTGTGGATTTAGTGGTTTGTAAACAACAGCAAATTGGGTGGTTGTTACATGTATCGCAAGGTGGCAAGCAACTGCACAGCTAAAACATGTCATTTACGTCTTAAAATCACTGATAATTCAAAAACTTACTTACTAAATTTATCAATGGACGAATTAGTAGCTGCTCTATTACTTATGTCCCATGTTAAATGGATTTAACTCTTTAAAATGAAGTTTTCCATTTCCCCTATTTCCTACACAAAAATGGTAGTGGATTTCTTCCATGTAATAGGACCCTATTTCACAACGCAACTTATGACTATGAATTACATACCATTAAGATCTTTGTAACTCACTGTAAAAATTGCTTGGATTTTAAAATTTAACATTCTTGTTAAAATAATAATTATGATATTTAAAGAGCAGTTGTCTGTTCCATATGCAGCAACAGATGCTGTATTATGTCATGATCAAATGAATAATGGATGGAGTTTAGGAATCTGTCATAATTTTGGAAATGCTGTAAAACCTGGAACATAAGTGCTTTAGCCCTTCAGGGTAGTCTGGTGGTAAATTTGGTCCAACTGATTCGTGGTAAGGGCAAAGTAATATATTAATCAAACACACAACACCACAGCAGTAAACCAAAGCGATAAAATAGGCTAATACAGTGGCTGCTTATTAGAGGAGTTCCGAGTAATCATGGAATAATATATTCAAGGGCTGTTTTTCAGGTTATTTAAGAATCCCATCCTTAATTAATGATCTAATAATGGGCACCGTTGGCCAATAATTGGCCACTCTAGACCAATTAACTTATGTTCATAATAATCATAACAAATTGAATACCAGAAGTAATCATAATAGAATAATAGATTCAAGTGTTATTTTTCAGGATATTTAGGAATCCTATCCAGGAATAACGATTTCATAAATACTTTAACTCTATCTAGTAATTAGCTTTTATTTTAAAATTGCATATAATTTTTAACCAACCTATCTTTGACTTGCAGCAGGTAGCACACCAAGCTGTAGGCTGCTGAACTTTCCACAAAATTCCGTTGCGCAGTTAGGAAGCCCTCTGAATTGGGAC
>CH003263.1:1926874-1952186 GCA_000149265.1 Ciona savignyi
CACAAATAATAACTCCTACAATTCAGCCAACACCACACAATCAAGTGTTAATATATAATCCCATGGGAAACTGAAGCTTTGAGATTAGACTAATATGACCACATGGCTATAAATGGAGCATAGAAGGGAATGAACCACTGGCAGTTACAGTGAGTGGGTTATTATGGGGAAAAATAGTAAATTATAAAAATAAAAGATTAAGATTTGATCCTTTTTATTTGAATATTTTTTCTTTGTTTTTATTTGAAAAGCACTTTCTGAAGAAAAATATGCCTTATTTCTTTTTTAAGGTGTCAATCCTAAATAATATATTAAAAACATAAACAAATATTTAACTGTTTCCATACCTGATGTAGCGAAACTGCATTGACGATTGGTTCAATAATTCCACTGTCGTTAGATGTAACTATTATCTCGTATGGCCGCAGCCACAACTGAACTCTTTCCTTTTTCCATGCTTCTTCCAATTGTGTTAACATCTGCCATTGTTTTTTGTTTACAACTGATAACATATAAGCATGGCATCGCAAAAGTACTTTTATAATTTAAACATTTTCTTAACATTTTTTAATAGATTATAATATAAAAAACATTCATTAAGTTTTAAACAAAATTTATTTGTTGCGCCAATATTTAAATTTTTCAAAACACACCAGAATTATTTTGTAGAATGATTTTTATTAAATTTAAGTAATCTTAATATAGATGATTATTAGAACTGTAATTTGTCAATCAAAGACATAGAATTAATCGCAATTCATGGTTTCAAATTGATTTTATGTCACCATTTATCACAAAGCAGATTCTAATGACAAAATCAACTTTTTGTTGTAGTAATAGCCTCAGTGTCATTGGGCAATTTTGTAAAAACTCCATAAAAGGCAGCCTGAACAGTCATTTTTGGCATGATTGGAAAAAGAAATCTAATCCTTACATGAGTTCAATTAACATAAAACACTGATTTCTCGCATTAAAAGAATATTGTTAAAATTTGCATTCAAAATTATTTTTAAATTAGGGTTTGCCTGTTTTTGTACAGTGTATATATATTAGAACATTACAAAGACCTGGACGGTGTAAAACATTGAATGCTTAGGGTTTGTATTGCAGAAGCAAACCCATATTATGCATGACAATACAAATTTAACAGATTGGAACCTATTCATTTCTATGGTGTAATCTAAGTGGTGTATTCTAACATAAGATTTTTGATCATTGGTGTGACTGTGACAGTACATAAAGATCAGTGTGCAGTGTGCTCAACTTAAGTAACTTCCTTCGGTCAAGTGTTTTTCGCCTTATCAGTGAAAACCTCTCTAGACTAACTTAGCCATACATAACAAACCAGCATAACATAAAATGCCTTAGGCAGGAGAAAATATAAAATTTGCTGATCTTAAAGTCCAATTCGTCTGAGTTAATTAAAATAGAGAAAAGTTTTACACTATATGTAAATTATAAATGCGTAAACAAAAGTTTGTATAAGGAGATGAACCTTTTAACAATCTAATAAGAGCATGGAAATCGATTAATATTTTAATAATGATGTAGCTCAATTTTTTTTGAAGGGAGTAAAATGCATTAAACGGTTTGGTTAGAGAAAGGCTGAACATGACATTATGGGTCATTCCATTATAATTGAGCAAAAAAAAGTTGAAAAGTACATCGTACCTCTCAGATTTTGTTAAGATTTTCAGACAATGTACCTACACCTAGAAAAATGATTAGGACAAAATTTGAGGTCGCAACTCCTAGCGGTTCAAAAGTTACGGCAGGATGAAAAACCGGCCACACGAGGGCTTATTGTAGGTGAGTACGCCTATTTACAACTTTTAATTGTCGATATCTCAAAAAGTAAACTATGTGGAAAGCTGAAAATTTGTATTAAGGTATTTAAAGGTATAAGGAAGCTAAATTTCACATCCAATTTATCTTTAGGGCATTATAAAATAGTTAAAATCAGGTTTTAAAATTATTTTGACCACCCCGACGCTAGAGGGGGTAGCTCCTGTATGCAAGAACGTTTTGAGATGCAACTTTTTTTAAAAGTTAGAAGAAGCTTAAATGTTCAATCAGTTCAAAAATTAGCTTTGCCAACTTTGAAATGCGTTTTTAAGACCAAATTTCCCAAGTGCACATTTTTCGCCCCCCCAAAAAATGTGTTTTGATAAATAAATTCTGGTTTTGTACAGTCTAAAGTATCAGAGCAGCCTAATACCCTTTTATTTACTTCCTATATGTACAAAACTTGAAATTTTAATTTTAAAACAACTTGTTGGGACCACACTGTTTCCCAATTTATTCAATTTCTATACAAAACTGAGGCAAACCTGATGAACATTTTACAGAAAGTATTTTATTTTGAAAACAACACACACAACACCATACTGTTTTTAACTATCACAAAAAGTAAATTATGTGTGACAATGTTGGTGCAATTTAACACTACATATACCAGTACTAAAAGCAATGGTACAGTCATCATGGTTTAAAGCTGTTTTATGTAGCTTCCGATTTTAAAACTTTTCTGCAATGATTTGTATTTCTTCTTCAGAAACTTTATAGTTTCTGCCAGTTATAGTTGATGGGGGTGTTATAATGCTAAGAATTTGTTGTTTGGGTACCCAGCAAATGTCATCCTTTTGTGGCCAATAAAATGTGTTAGAAGGTCCATGTGGATACAAAACATAATGTTAACATCTTCATTGCCTTTGTCCAACTCTTGTACAAGACCAATCCACCAGCAGTTGTCATAGCGGCATGCCATATAATCCATCACTTTGACTTCTGGAACAGCTTCATTGTCAAAAAATAAGTAGGTTCCAGTTAATTCTTTATCTTCACTAACTTGTTTGTAACCCACACGGTTAAGAGCCATTGGAACAAAATAGTGAAAACTTCTTGTGCCTTTGATTGTTTGCCCCATAGCATAGCGCTGCTCTAGAAGTGTTCTTGTCTGTACTAACGAGTGTTTTGGGATAAAATTGAACGTTATTTCTTTGATATTTTCGTTACAGTACTTAAAAACTGCAGCAGCGGTAAGAATTGGCGTACTGCCAGTTTTTACTTGCAGGCTTGCACGGGTTAACAGCCGCTTAACAGTTCCTCCAATACCCTAACATGGAGATTTTCCATGCGAAGTAACAAAAAATACCAATCAGCATCAACTTTAAAATCGGAAGAGTAGAAACAAAGATTTAAAATGTTGTTGGAGTTTTTATATTGTCCTGCACATCCATCAGAGAAGTACTCAATTTTCTGGATATTTGTGTATTTGATTTGGATCAGGGAGACCCGTTGCTTTTGCAGCTCATACACAAAACCAGTATTATGATTAAGGTCGTCTGATATAAAACAAAATGAGTGAGAGTGGAGATGTTCACCCTCCTTGTAATATACAACAACTGGGTGTATTGTACATTGGCTGGTGTTCCAATGAAAACTTTGAATTTCATCCTGTACTGTGAATTTATAATTTTCTGTAAAATCAGTAAGGACAATTAAATGGTTTTCAGATAAATTTTCTTTTCTTTGTTTTAAATACTTTCCCTGGCACTTAGCAATGTAAAAGTGCACTGTCAACCCGTCAATAGAATTGGCGAGAAGATTTATAAAATCATGAACGTTAGCAGAATGGTCCACTAGTATCTTTTGAGTTCCACTGTTGGTAAGTAATCAAGTCCTCTCCTTCGTAATCGTTGTACAATTCATAAAGATGTTGACGTAAAACTGCAAAGTCCGGGCAGTTTGGACACTGATGGATCATGCACATTCTTGATTCCACAGTGCACACAATCATGGCCATGTACTCCTTGTAAGATTTGTCATCAATGCATGCAGTGCATGCACTTGAACCTACTCATTTTTTGACAATGAAGCTGTTCAAGAAGTCAAAGTGATGGATTATATAGCATGCCGCTATGACAACTGCTGGTGGATTGGTCTCATACAAGAGTTGCAATGAAGATGTTAACATCAAGTTTTTGCATCCACATGGACCATCTAACACTTTTTATTGGCCACAAAAGGATGACATTTGCTGGGTACCCAAACAACAAATTCTTAGCATTATAACACCACCATCATCTACAACTGGCAGAAACTATAAAGTTTCTGAAGAAGAAATACAAATCATTGCAGAAAAGTTTTAAAATCGGAAGCTACATAAAACAGCTTTAAACCATGATGACTGTACCATTGCTTTTAGTACTGGTATATGTAGTGGTAAATTGTACCAACATTGTCACACATAATTTACTTTTTGTGATAGTTAAAAACAGTATGGTGTTGTGTGTGTTGTTTTCAAAATAAAATACTTTCTGTAAAATGTTCGTCAGGTTTGCCTCAGTTTTGTATAGAAATTAAATAAATTGGGAAACAGTGTGGTCCCAACAAGTTGTTTTAAAATTAAAATTTCAAGTTTTGTACATATATGAAGTAAATAAAAGGGTATTAGGCTGCTCTGATACTTTAGACTGTACAAAACCAGAATTTATTTATCAAAACACATTTTTTTGGGGGGGGCGAAAAATGTACACTTGGGAAATTTAGTCTCAAAAACGCATTTCAAAGTTGGCAAAGCTAATTTTTGAACTGATTAAAGATTTAAGCTTCTTCTAACTTTTAAAAAAGGTTGCATCTCAAAACGGTCTTGCATACAGGAGCTACCCCCTCTAGCGTTGGGGTGGTCGAAATAATTTTAAAACCTGATTTTGACTATTTTATAATGCCCTAAAGATAAATTGGATGTGAAATTCAGCTTCCTTATACCTTTAAATACCTTAATACAAATTTTCAGCTTTCCACATAGTTTACTTTTTAAGATATCGACAATTAAAAGTTGTAAGTAGGCGTGCTCACCAACAATAAGCCCTCGTGTGGCCGGTTTTTCATCCTGCCGTAACTTTTGAACCGCTAGGAGTTGCGACCTCAAATTTTGTCCTAATCATTTTTCTAGGTGTAGGTACATTGTCTGAAAATCTTAACAAAATCTGAGAGGTACGATGTACGGGCTGTTAAAAATATAATGGAATGACCCACATGTCAACAGTGCCAAATTACAAATTTTAGAGCATGTATTTAACTTGGTTTTAGGCACATACTTTGATTGTTGAGCACGTTTTAATTAATCACCTCCTAAAAACTACATGGAAAGCTGAAACAAGTAAAAAATATGCGACAAAGTACATATTTGGCAGTTTTAAGTGGATAAGATAAAAACCAAATGTGATTTGAACTTAATCCTACTGTTTGCATAGTTCACCCCCTTAATATTGACTATGAAAATATCATGAAAACACATCTATATTATAAAATATATATCACAAAACACATTTTATATCACAAAAACACATATATATCACGAAAACACATATATATCATAAAATATATATCACAAAACACATTTAATCATGAAATACATTTATATCACAAAACACATTTATATCACGAAAACACATATATATCACGAAAACACATTTATATTATCACGAAAACACATATATATCACGAAACACATATTTATCACGAAAACAGCCTAGACATCTATTAAAAATAGATAACAACAAAACAACTAACCTGAAACGCCAACAATTCCTGTCGCAGGTCATCCCCACACTTAATAATAGCAGCGTACAACCTCCAGTTCGGCAGATGGCCGTATGGGGAGGCTTCACGTATCCGCTGTACTTTGCACGACCACGGCTCTTTCAGCGCAGCAGCGGATGGGTCGTCTGGGTCACGACGGAATGAGTTCGTTTGCTGTCCCTGCAAGCGCTCTTGTAGTCTCCGTCTGTGGTGGGTGGGGGTTAGAAGATTTTACCCCAATTATTTAAAGGGTTAGAATATTTTTGCTCAACTTGTGGGAGGGTTAGATGATTTTAACCCAATTGGTTAGGTGGGTTACATGATTTTAATTAAATTTGTGGTAGGTTAGATAATATTATCCATGTGGGGGGCAATGCTGTAAATTCAGGTTCTAAAAAGTGAAGGTGAACTGTAATAAGTAGCACTTAATACAGGTTGCGGTTATAAAAAAAATTTGATTTTCTTATAGTTATTAAAATTGTTTCCCAAAAATGTCTACATTAACTACAAAAAAATGGTAATTTTATATCTATATGATTTTTTTTATTATAGGCCTTCCATGTAACATGTATTATATACACAGTGGAAGTTTCAGAGATTAATCAACAGATTGTCAGAGATTAGTCAAACAGCAGAAAAGTTTTTGAAGTCTACTCTGGATAGAAGCTATAAAAAAATTATTGAATATTAGGACCTTTGGAAGGCTGAAGAAAATTACAGGCTTCAAACATTAAAGAAAACTAAGCAAGAAAATTCACAATGATCATAGCCACAGAAGCAGGTAACGTCTTAAAATTGGGTAGGAGGTACTTTTATTGCCACCACTTTAACTATATGTCGATCACAAAAAGGTTTTGAAATTCTGTAGGAAGTAATGATAATGCCGGAACGTTGTCTGTAAGAACGATCACAAAAAAAGTCTACCTGATGTCCCCTGCTGCAATGTACACTTCGTGGCTGTCGATGCTGACAGCGTCCCCACTTACAATGCTATCGAGCGAAAGTACCGACATCCGGGAAATCGACACCGAATCGCTGCTGCTCTCGGTGCCCGTTCGTACCACCACGGAGCTGCTAGAGGTCGATGATGGAACCACCTTCGTCTGTTGGGAGGGTGACTGTGAGGACGGGGTTGATGTGAGTGATGGGGTGAGGTGGGGTTATGGTTTTTTTTTAAATGAAAGTTTTGGTAATGATGGTAATGTAATGATGTGGTAGTTATGTATTGGTGAAGCAATGTAATTAATAACAAAGTAATGATGGTAGTTTTAGTAAACATTTATCTCAGAATGGTGGTAGTTTTATTAAACATTTATATAGGTTAAGTACTGTGGCTGTTTAGTGGTGGTGTACCTGACTACAAATATTTAGGGGTGTGTGAAAGTTCGGTGCCTAATAGCTGTAGCTTGAAGGTAAAGTATTAAATTGTTATCGCCAATATTAAACTATTAAGACTAATAAGCTTTACTCAACACAAAAAGGTATAAATGTAGGTCAATCAAATGACGTTATGACGTCACTATTACCTCCATCTGAAGATCGGTGATGTCACTTTGAGACCACTCATCATCCTCAATGTTGCCTTGGTTACCTTCAAGGGTTTCCATGGATACGGAGTCCAGCGAAGCAACATCAACTGATATTTGCATATCCACATTAACTGAAAACATTTATGGAATTGATCAAAAACATTACTTTTTTTCATTATCGTTTTTACGGCCAAATGGCTTGGCCGGTTTGCGTGTTGTCTTTTAGCCGAAAAGGTTGTTTGATAGACTGTATTCTAGCTAGTCGGTTGTGTAGTTGAAAAAAGTACTTGCCCAGTGGAAAAATATATTCTACTAAAACTGAAAGAACATGTTAATCTTATGAACAACACACAATAATAGTTCAAAACCCCGACTGCGGGCGCTGGTTAATAGGTCATAAGATGATGTCACCCCTCTTACGTTTTATATTCTATCTACTCATTACTGGGATTTTTTTATTTAAAAAATATTTGTTCATTTATACATTAAATACTGGAACAGATGGTAGCAGAATAAACCACCTCCATTTTCCGGTATGATTTGATCCGTGGTCGCCTCAGAAGATGAACTGATGCTGCTCTTCCTCGTAGGATCAACATCCATAGTCGAGGTGGGATTTGAGATGATCTTGAGATCATCAACTGAGAGGCGGAGTGAGCTCTCCAATAGTTTGGACGGTGGATTGCATTTCTCCTTCTCCTTACATTCTAATACTTCAACACAGATCAAGTATGGAGCCTTTGGATGGGTAATTTTAGGTAAGTTTTGGAAAACCAGGGAAAAACTGTAATTTATGCAGCAATTTAGTTATACAAGAGAAAGGCAATTTTGAAATTTTATATAAGTTACTAAAGAACTACACTGGCATCTAGTAAGTATACTGTGAATGTGCTTTTAACCATATAACCATACAACTTGCAGCGGTACCGGTACTGCAGAAGTTTCCGTTACATTTAACCCTTTAACTGCCGCTGTCGACTCAAGTCGACAGCGCCGAAAATTAAATAAGTGGAAAAGTATACGGCCGATTTTGATCAGTGAGATGGCGCTGGAGAGCTGAATAATTTCTGCGTTTAGCAATATAAGTTGATATATAGGTTTACATTTGAAAATTTTTAGTTATTTGAGTTTTAAAAAACGTATACATATATGTGTGGTTTTGGTTGTTCTAATTAGTTTTAATTACTGTTTTAGTCCCCGATTAGTTTTCAACTATTGTCGTCATGGTTCGCTTGTTTTGTTTGAAAACAATTCATTCCTTTTATCGCTTGTACATTTAGGATTAGGCCATCTTTTGAGCTTTTTGAGGGTAAAAACAGATATTCTGTTGAAGAAGCTGCCCTTTTGTTTTCTGATAGTGAATCTGTAAGCAGTTGTGCTTCGTTTTTTAGTTGTTCTATTGATAAAAAACCTTTTTGAAGTTGTTTTGCATCAGTTTTGTTTCCTGTGGCTATGTGTTTGTGTTTCATTGGGCGAAAGTAAAAAAAAAAAAAAAATTTTTTTTTTTTGATTTGCGTATTACGACGTCATCAGTCAAGTTGTGATGTCATCACAAAAAGAGTAATACAAAAATGATCCAAAGATCATCATAAATAACTTTGCTACATACTGTTTTGTTTGTAAAAGAGAATAAAAGGATAGTTTTTGTTCATCTAAATAGAAACACATGACGTCATTGCACAATGCATGACGTCATCAAAATTTAAGTTATGTAAAACAAAAGAAAATTTATTACTGAACAACTTTTCTGTTGATCATATCATGCTAACATCAATAGTTTTCTGTACAGAAGCTTCTAACCTAAGGCGACTTCGCCGAAAAATGACCTAAAAAACAGCCGGCAGTTAAAGGGTTAATTGGCATCAATTACTTACCCAATTGACCACAAATGCCATAAGATTAACAAATTATTGGTGTTTAATAGCTCTTACAGGCTAAAGGGGTAAAAATCTTGATTAAATGATTGTAACTATTATTACAACAGGTTGCATGGCAATATAAGGTGTAATAAGGCAAACAATATAAAGTGTGTATCGCGAAAGCAATTCCTAACACACAATTTACAATTTTCAGATAATTTAACAATTTCAAAAAACTACAAGCCAAAATTTAAAGTATTTGTTTCATTATGCAAGGAAAAAATTGTTTACAAAACTGTATGTGTATATATATGTATTACCTACATGTATGTTGTGCAATGTGTTTGTTATTGTTAACACAATTTGTCTTGGTCTGAGACTTTCAAGTTATTGCAAAGGAAATAGCCCATCACTGATAACCTTGTTAATAAGTACCAGAGTACACAATTGTAAAAATGTTATGGGAGTGAGTGAAAACTTATCCCATTCAAGCAATTTTGGTACAGCAGTATTGCGAAATGTGGTATTTGGGCAGACAATGACCATATCCTATGGTTTAAGTAAGCTATTAAATGGATTATGGATAGTTCCACAAATCAGATTTGATTTTGTAATCATTTCAAAATAAAATTAAATCAAATCTAGAAATCCAACATAAAACCACAGAAATGAAATTATGACTGAGCAGCATTCAAGATATATTTCATTTCTAAAAAAAGTAAAGCTATACCAACAAAAATTTGTACTTTTTATTGATAAAACTTATATCAACGTTAAAGAACTATCAGTTGCGATATCATATTTTTACATCAAAATCTTTAATAACTATGTTTTTACATTAAACTTACAAAATTTCAACTAAGCAAAATAATTCTGATTCTGATTCAAGAATTGTCTTTCCTTAAACCACATGACACTTACCTTGTCTTTTGAGTTAAGTACAACCCCAGCAGAGGTTGGCAGACGAACTATGTGGTGGTTGGAATCTCTGAACGGGAGCCACACTCTGGCAGGAAGGTTGAGATTCAACAACTGTAGTTCTGCTACCAATCTGTGTGAGTTTAGAGGTTATTTATAAACAGGGGGGAAAATAATAAATAGGATATCGTGCATTTTTTTATTGGAAGTTGTAGCGTTTATGTGCGATTCTGTAATTTTACTTTTTCTACTGTTTTTAGACATACATTCATACATTTTAATTTAACATGAAATAGAGACAATAGCAACTGTGCAGCATTTTTGTTCTGATCCTCTGATGCCACTTTGTTACTGTTTTACTTTCAAAATTATTGCATTTTAATTTACCATTCAATTGTAGTAATTGTGCAGCACTTTATGATACTAAAAGGTTACATCAACTTATGTTCAGTGTACATAGCGCATTAAATGTATACTTCAAATATTTGAACAATCAGGTTAAACAAACAAAGATTGCGGCAATACCGGCAGAAATAAAACTTAACAAACAGACAAATGCCTTTGCCCATATATTTTAAGTACCGGTATATTACATACCAATCGTAATATTGTTTTAAATCTGGATTCTATTATTGGGTTTACACAACAAATTTTGGGTTATAATTATAATATATATTTATTACCAAGGTTACAACTTTAATTTGGCACGGTTACTAATGAAAGACAAAAATAACTTAAATAACATACATTTAATGACCAAATAATATATGTTAAATAGTGATCAAATAGCAGAAAGCAGTAACCTCTAAATGTCATTTACCGGTGTGTTTTTGCATCTTTAGTCGGTTCGGTGGTCAGCCGCTTTCCAATATGCATTAAAGCTTTTATGAACTCTCTCTCAGGCCACAACTTTCCAGCAGTCGTGGTGTCGGAGTTGGAATCGAAAGCGTGACCGGTCGATAGATCCCACTCACTGCCACATCGCCAATTTCTATGGTGGTTGTCGTTGGCGGCACCTCCTAAGTAAGTTGGATAAGAACTCGAGTTTGAATTTGGATTGTACCAGCAAAAACAAACAAAAGAAAAGCCAAAGGAGAGAAATATTAAAACGGGAATATTATATAAAAAAATTATGCGGATGTGCGGTTGCAGCCTCTTCTTGTACGATATTTGGCGTCTTGTTGTTTTCTAACACCACCTTCGGTTGTTTTATAAGCATTTATCAACCGAGTGAAATTAGGAAAAATCTGACTCTATCAGCCATCTAAACAAAGGTGAAAAATCAAAAAATCAATATCTAAGAATTCCTGAATAAACAATCAATGTTTTTTTTCTGCCGATTCAAAATAACTTCAGAAAACATTTTAAAAATTCAGCACTATGAAAAAAACGCTTTAAATTCTGCCAAGTACTACTTGCTAAAAATGCATTAATGGCAGAACTGCCAATAAGAAATTTGCTGCCTTGGTAGGACAAGAAGGTAACAGACCGCTGACCTGGCATAGCATCGGATTTCGACCGTTTATGAGTTTTTCTTGTATGTCTGTGGTGGTGTTCTGTAAAACTGGGCGATGCCCTGATAGAATATGGTGCTTTGTCCAAAACCTTCGTCTGTGCGCTGTTTAGCTCCCCATTTAGAATGAGATTGCGCAACTTTTGAGCTCTCGTCATTCGCTTAGAATTTTTGTTAAAAGACGAGGAATATCCTCCGAGTAACCATGCGGAGTTCAATGCAAAGTCAACACTTTCTCTACACCTGCAAATAGAAATAACCTTTGTTAACTTGCATCTAGAACATATGCAGCATATACCATATATGTTAATCTATACCATTACCAGTACTAACTAAAAAGTTCTTTACTAGAAATAGAAGCGATACAGATATTCCACCCACTTTTACAGAGAGACTCACATAACTAAATTGGAGTAACATCTTAACAGCATTTACTTGAATAAAAAAAATCGAATCATATTTAGAATGCAGGGTGGTAATATTAGTAATCGTTTAAATTTATAAACCATGATAGGAAAGCTCATACTAGAATATAGAATCAAGAAATTAACAGTGCTTGAATTGAAATTTAATTTTATATCATAATAATTGCACTAATAGACCTTTGCAAATCTGGTCTGCAAAAATGTATTTAATCTCCAAATTGGAAAAGAACAATTTTGTGTTTTTGTGAATTACTTAATCATGTATCATTTACATCAGTGATGTCCAACCTTTTATTGTAGTAGGCCGCATTGTCACTTGAAATAATTCAATGGGTCGCAGAAGCTATTTATTCAATGGGCCGCAGAGTCTTATAGTTATATATAACCTGTATTCTTGTTGCTTCCATACTATAGCCTACTATTACTACGTCCCTTAAAGGTGTCACACATTTTAAATAGGCTAAGAATTAAAGTTCAAAAATCAAAATACTACTTGGAGTTAAAATGACTAGCGGGCGGCACACAAATTTCAGATGAGCCGCAGTGCGGCCCACGGGCCGCAGGTTGGACATCCCTGATCTACATATTATAAAAACATATATCCAACCAATACAGTCAACACAATGGATGGTTGATAATAATAAACATTAAAATCTGGCAAAAATAACTTCAGTTTTAGTGGATTATACAGTACTGGTAACAACAAAATACCTCTTTATCTCATGAATAATTCAAAATGATAATAATATGGAAGACTGGATAAACAGATTGAAAAAATAAACCTTAATTCTGGATTCAATTATTCTAGAAAACAAGGTGTCTCGTGAGTAGACTTGAGACTACTCACTTTGTATATGTACATTTAAAAGTTACACGCAATGATGCAAATATATAGTTACCGATTTATCACACTGTAAATACATTACACAAGTTTATTTTCGGCATACACCTAAACCCAGTGTATTCTTTACTTTAGTTTTTTTTCGCTTTTTTATTACATTAAAGAAGATTAGCATAAAAAGGAAGCCGGATAAAAACAGCAAAACCACAGTAATTAAACAAGTTAGAAAACAAACACAGTGGAGGAAAAGTGGAATGTGGCCATTAAACCTCTAAAATTTATTTGGAACATGTGTTCAGTCAACTAATAAAACATGGAATTTAATCTACAAAGCTAAAACGTGTTAGAACTTTTTTTTTGCAACATGTGCAAAAAAGCACCATTATATTAACATATACCGGGGTACATTGTGTACTTAAATTGTTATGGGTAGGAATATCTTTATTTTTAAAACAATGTTTTATTCTGCTCAAGTCCACATGTTGCCTCAAAATGTGTGTACGAGCGGTGTAGTTAACCATGAAAGGGTGTTTGACACCATGAAAACTGTAGCGTTTTTATCTAAGCTCACCTGGCAAGAATGTAAGGATGAATTGCTTCACGCATGTCATGGTCCATGTGAATGTACATGACCAGGAGTTCTGGAAGGTAGAAGTCCACAGTGCGGTTTGGGAACATGAACAGCTTGTTGCCGAGATAAGCCATGACACCGGGCTCTTTCGAGTGGAAGAGATATTGCAGAGCAATTGACATGTCAAACACCTTGTGAGTTTAATCAAATATTTTAATATCTCAGCTCAGGCAACAAGACTCACCACAAGAAAAGCAAATGATTTCTCAAAGTCACATGATATTTGCACAAAATGACAAGGGTTTCATATTGGTCTGTATAAACTACAGTTGGACCTAATATATAAAATCTAGATTCAAAACTATCGTTCAAATTATTTTTAATGTATCAGTATACAGATTGTAGTATGAAAACACTATGGAATTAAAAACAGTCACCCAGAGGTGGTAAAACAGTTTAAAAGTGCGCTATCCGTATTTTAAATTAATTTCACATACGGCACTGCTGATGATTTTTATAGGTGAAATACAAATAACCTGAGATATAGGAATATTTTTCACATACCACTATTTAATAGCACATTTTATATTAGATTTGAAAACATATAAAATGTTTTTTACCTGAGATTCAAAGAGTCGTAAAAGCCATGAACTGTGCATTTTCTTTGATTCTGTCATTTTTGGTGACATGTCCTCTTTTTTAACGGGGTTTTCCATTACTGGTGCTGGTTTGCCTTTCTTGCCGCCTGTACCTGACGGGGTTAATTCATTTGATGGAAAAGGTGAGGTAGTTTTAGGGGAAATGGAACTAGAATTTGAAGAACTTTTAGAGCGATCTTTTTTCTTGTTACGGGAAGAAAAAAGGTCAAGAGTCAGGTTCAGTTTCCGCGGGTCGAGTTTTCGCAGAGTTCGACCAGGAGCGCTGGGGGTTTTCTCAACAATTATGACCTCATGGTCCTCGATTTTGATTGTTTCCACTACCACATTCTGCGAGTTACACTCCTCGCATTTATTGGTATCGGAGCATGTGAACTGAAACTTATGCGGACGTGGGGTTGCAGCTTCTTCTTCATTGACATATGCCTCGTTTGTCACCCCTTCGTCCGAATCCTTCGTAAAGGTATCATCAAGATTCACCCTCTCAATACAGTCCCCTCCGTCAATATGGTTGCTCAGGTCATTGTCGCATGCGGGTTGTTGAGTAATCACTTCCACCTTTCCATCAGCTGAAAGACTCGTGTATGCTACAGTTGATTTTAACATGGCAGCAAAAGTGGTTGTGTAATAATAATAAGATAAGTATCCATTTAATTACAACTTCGTTATACCATTATGACAAATCTGTATAAAAAGGTACAAAAGAAAAAATTATATTGTAGAGTAGTATTTAGGACTTTCTATAAGGTGTAAAAACCTTTATCCATTTGTTGAATTTGTTTGACAGCCTATAGCTGTTGAAAAAAGATTACATAAATCAATATTTATAACAATATAGCCTAGAACTGTAAATAGACAAATATCACAACTATGAAAAAAAATCAATAAAGCAAAACATGATTGCGGTTTCCTTGGCACTATTGTCTGCTACTTAATGACACTTCACATCTCTCATTATTGACCTTAGTAACCTTTTGAAAACTATGATATTCTAGCTCCAGGGCTTTTAGCTAATTTAAACACAGTATGAACAAAATCTTACAGTACTAATTTTTTTGTTAATAAAATTATTTTAATTGACCAATTTTAATAGAAAGCCTAAATAAACCTCTTTGTAATGTTAAGTCTTTTACACATATTCCTGAATGTTTGGCACACATGGGCCTTTAGAACTGTGGGTTCGAGCACTTGCACATATATCTAAACTTAACCACTTTTTAGTGATAACACACTTGTACCGCAATATTAAACTCAGTCATTTTTATTGCTTAAAAATGCTTGTTCCATAGTCATAGTCTTGGTGGTAGAGCAGAAATATTTCATTTCTATTTTACCCTGATCTTCCTCAGACTTTGGAAAAACAAGTTCGTCATCATCACTTGTCGACCCTTCTTCGTTTTTTTCAACTTTAAACAAAACGCAAGTCCCTGGAGCTTGTTCTCGTTTTCCAACAAAAACAAACCGATCAATTTGCAAAACAGGGTGTTCTGAATCTAAAAGTCCGATCAACTTTACCCGAGATGGGTCGCAGGTTTTTAGGAAATCATTACCAACAAGTCCAACTATATTAAGAACAACATTTTCCTCTCCAACTTGCTCCCAGATCGCAGGATCAATTTCGTCCTCTTCTGTATTCTCCTCCTCCTCTTCAATTGATTGTTCTTCGTTTAAAACTTCATCGTTAGAATCGCTTATATCCATTTTATCTGTACTTTTTACCTGATTATAAAAATTACATTGATAAAAAATACATAAAATCACTGAGTTTTAGGATGCTTAATTTGTTAGGCTCAATCAACAAAAAGATAAAATCCGAGAACGGGATGCGATAATTATATACAGAGTATAGCCATGTTGGAGAACGGACCTTGATCTTGTCAATTTGCGAAATACGGAAACTCGAATCGCGATTTTGACACTTTCTCAGATCCAATCGACATAAAAATCTTATATAACCACAGTATTTTCTACCATATTCGCCAATTAGAAATGCCTTACTTCTAATAATTTTCCCTAAGTAGTTCTACCATATTCGCCGATTAGCAATGCCTTACTTCTAATAATTTTCACTAAGTAGGGGCTTGGATATAAATGCCAAACGATTAGCTTAGCCTCTATACGTTGCAGAATAGGTTACTAATATTTATTTCGTGGCAGGAGGCGTTGTAGTGAATTCGCGGCTTGTGTAATATTTTTTGCACATTATATTAAGTGATGTTAAAATTGTTAAAGTAGGCGTCTAATGCGCGCACTGCTGTTTCTCCTGTCAATCATTTCCTTTTCGTGTAAACCGGCTATAATCTCAGAACCAATACTTCCAATATAATCCTTCCCATATTACGCAGTACGTGGCGGGCTGTTGGTTTCGTTCTGTGTGTAAATTATTTTTTAATTAATTCATTATCAGAAACGCGTTCTGGGTTGCTGACTTAAGCACTGCCTGCTTGGAGCCACATCTCCAGGCATGTATAACGAATCAGTTTGACCGCATGTATTGTACTGGATCAGTGTGCATTATAACAATACATAAACCCTTCGTAAAGGACCGGATTGCAAGTCATTAGAGTTTTGGCTAAGGTCTGTTAGTCGGGAAACCTCAGGCCAGACCTAGTGCCAGTAATAGGTCTAAACAAAGCAAATAATGAAGAACCCAAAATCGTCATGCCTATCACACGACAATATCCAGCTTGTATCTTCGACCGTTGAGCTCACTTGGTAAGAATGTCAGCAGTCTGCAGGCAACTGAAAAGTTGTTGTAATCAAAATCGCTATATATAGTCGATTATGTCTTTGGGCAACGCAATTAAAGCACGTCCTAAATGTAAAGACCATGGTTGAAACAAGAATATAACGTCAAGCGTACAAATTGCACGAGTTCAGTTTCTGTAACCCGATGGTGGGAACACGGTAGAAACTGACGAATGTGATAGACTTTCACATAGACTTTCCATCAATTCTTGGGTATAATCCGGGACAAACTCAAGCATACCTAAAATGGCTTTTAATGCAGAAAGTGCTGTAGTTTCATTGAAATCAATGGTATAATAATGCATACACGTCACTCATTATTCCCTGATTAAATGAAATTTCTCAAGCTATGCGCAATATTTTACTCAACCTAACAAGCTAAAAAAATTAAGATATTGAAATTAGCCTCGAGTTAAAACAAAGTTATGCCTTTTGAGACAAAATGATTTCATAATTTTGCATTAGGTTGAATTTAATTTAGAAAACTTCAGTAAAGTAAAATTCCGGGACATTTTGCTAGCGGGGACGGGACACCGGAACAGACGTTTAAACTGGGACTGTCCCGGCCAAACCGGGACGTATGGTAGGTCTACCTTCACACATCAAAAGCGTATTAAAGTTATATTCTTTAGTTTTTAATCCAGATTTAATTTTTTTTATCCAACATGGTTATATAAAGTATTCCTGTCACGAACATAACCTAAAAAATGTAAGAAAAAAGCTAGAGTAAAAACTCTACGCGTTCCCTATGGATCGATGGAAACCTTTAACAACTGAAGAAGATTTTATGCAGGCGAAATCTCTTATGTTTATAATCTTTTCCATTAAAAAGTATGAAAGCAAATCTGAATGTTTTCCAAAATCATTTCGGATTTGCTCATGACTTAAAATGCAAATTTTCGACAATGTTAAATACCGTTAATCACCTTTACTTAGGCCTACAATATGAAGTTGGTGAAAAACATATTATTTAAAATGTACACATTATAAGTATGCTAAAATCTAACTTGACAAAAAATATCGTTTTTTAAGACCAGTTTTGTTGTGTCAGAGAAAAACACATTCCACATTATTAAAATATTTGAATTTTATTATTCGTGGTAATTACTAATTCCTTTAACTGTTTATTCTTTTAAATAAGGTTGGATTTGACAAAACCACAATGATATAACCCAGTAATCTTATTGTGTTTTTTTGCAGTGTCAATTCGTCGTATACGTGTTTTTGTTCGATTTTGCTTACGCAGTAAACACTCAGGAAATTTAACTTACATCGACCGTATATTGATATTATTTCATTTTGCATCCCGGTTTCCAGATGGAAGGGTACATGTGGCACCGTATATATAACTCAAAAGATTTTACAGTTCACTGTTATTAGATAATATAGTTGCATACAGCATGAAGTTAGTTTTACTTTGCGTATTTGTACACTTATGCTCTCTCAGCGAATGCCAAGGCCACGTTATGGAACTCTATAGAAAAGGTAATGGCGACTTTTTGGTTATTTTATATTTACTGATACTGAGTATATTGTCGCTTAAGAACGCACCAAAACAAGTGTTGGCGAATAGTACATAGATAGAATTCTCATCCTATACATTCTATTATTAAGTACTTTAATCTTTTTTAAGGTTCCTCAATTACTGGGTCGTGCTTGCATACTTTTATTTGGCGTTTTAATTTATTAGTCGTGATTTAATGTAAGGTTTAACTCTCACGTCACTTTCCCCCGTTATTTGGTGTAAATCCTGCCTCCTATTTAAATGTGGTAGGCCTATTAGTCCTTAATGTAATAGAGAAGTGAAAAAATCAAAAAAAAATATTATGTTCTATCTATCCAATTGCACCATTTTGCCAATCTTGCAGAAAACCTTCATGTAAATATGAAGTGGGAAGTCAATTACAACCTCTCGAAATTGATGATGTCGCTTGAAGTATCCGTGCCATTGTTGGCTAAATCTACGAAGCTAGGCTTTGGTTTCTCCAATCGTGGAGGAATAAAAAATGCTGATATAGTAATCATCCGATCGATGGAAGACCAAATTTTCATTGACGTAACTCTTTATTCTAATCTTAATTTTAAGCATGTGATGTATAAGGTTTTACCACAATTTCTCTTGGTTTAAAAATAATAAAAAAATAACGCTCAGCCAGGTTTATTGGACAACATTATGCATTGTTTTGGAATTCTATATTTTATATAATTACAAATATCTTTAAAAAACATTTCCTAGCTTAATTCAAACAGCTAGTTATTTTTAAAGGATTGCTGGTGTAACAAAAATGGCGAAGTAAGACGGGATGTTGAACAAAATTACAATTTGATTCGTTATTCCAAAATAAGCAATTATGTCTGGCAAATCGACATAGAACGGAGCTTTGATACTTGCGACGAGCACGATTATCAACTGGACAGTGGAACTACAAATATCATCGTCATCTACCCTATTCATTCGCCTTGTAAGTCTATGCACATAAAGTACGAATCATGAAATTATCACCAACACTAAACACACTGATAAACAAACAAGACGGAATATAATATAATCAAGTTATAACGTAGGTCGTAGACGATATACAATTCATTAGAAGTCAAAGTGACCACAGTCAAGGTTCTTGACCTGTAGCGTTGTGTATGATGGAGCCTTCGCTTCGCCGTGTATCTGCTGTATTCAAGAAGTTTAAACGAAATAAAATAGCGACAGAAATCCGAACTGTGAAACTTCGACTCCGATTTTCATGTTCCTACAACAATTTTTTAACATTTTAATCTTATACAAACAGGTGATTTCTCTACAAGTTTGGTTGACTGCAACATATCAAAAGTGCCAGTCACGTTAAGGCGGGCTCAACTGCTAAAACCCGAGGTCACGGTGCCGAAAACGCATGCGAATTGGTTCGATATTGTTGCACCGAATGTGACGATACCAAGAAGCAGTACTACGTATTGGTGTAATCTACAAAAACTGCCACCGTTTAAAAGAAAGGTGCACGGGGTAGGGTTCGCGGGAGTTATAAGCAACCCAGATCTGGTGCACCACATTGAGGTAGTATAGAAGTTTGGCTTCACCATGTATTTTTTCCCTGGCGAATACGTTACTATGTCATCTTTCACAAGACACTGCATACGCAGCCGGTTTATCGAAAGGCTATTAATACGCGTTTTTCATGCAAAAATGTTAAATTGTTCATTATATTTCTAAAAAACGCGTGGTAGGTTTAAACGAACCACTCTCCGGCTTGCTATATTTAAAACTATAGCGGTTAGTCCTGGCGGTTAAGTGCGCCGCCTTTTAATGGAAAGGTTGCAGGTGCGAAACTGGTCGCTAGCTAGTCGATTGTGTCCTTGGGCAAGGCACTTTACGGACATTGCCTGAACCCAGCGGATTAATGGGTTCTACCAAATTGAAGGAACGTGTCTATCATATACAACACACTGCAACAGCTCCGGTCACCAGACGATGGGCGCGAGGTGATCTGACGATTGCCCGTGTGTTAACCCCCTTGGTTTTCCCACCCACAAGGATAAACATGAATATCCTATCCTATCCTATCTAGAGCTGTGCAGGAGGTAGTGCGAAAAAAAAATTGTTTTAGGTATATTTGTGCGACATCGATGACTTAGAGATTCCAAGTTACAATGGAACATGCAATGCCAAGCAAATGCCCGTACAACTGACCAGATGCAACCACGTCCTTGCAGCGTGGGCATTTGGTGCCGAAGTGAGTATTTTTTTTATCGACGCGGCATCAAACCCATAACCATTGGATCCGTAGCTAGAAAAATATAATTCAGCAAATATGTGGTTCTGATTAATTCACTTCCTACCTCTTACGGATTTTTATGTAACTTAACTCACTTATGCATATATATCGAAACGTATCTATCACATACAAATCTTAGCATTCAAAGGCTCGCTAACGATAAGTCATGTTTGTAGGCGTTCTATTATCCAAAGGAAGCGGGTCTTGCTTTTGATTCTGCAACGATGTCGCCGTATGTTCGCTTGGAAATACATTACAACAATCCCCATCACCTAGTTGGAAGAGTAGACCATTCCGGCATCAGGTTTTATTACACCGAGCAATTACGTCAGTATGACGTTGGAATATTGGAAACGGGGGTCACGTATTCTCCTAACATGGCTGTACCGCCTCACCAAACATCTTTCGAGTGGGCTGGAATATGTCCAGCAAGCTGTACCCGAGCTGTAAGTCGTTTTATATCGATCATAGGTTATGTATGCACATGTTTAACCCCCAATGTCTTTTGTACGCATACGTTTAAACACATTGACTTCAAGACTGTTAGCTTTGTCGTTAAGAGTCTGGCCATCGGCAAAATGTTTGTCAGATAAAAACCATGGAATAACAATCTGGGTGTGTCGTTTGTCTACCATCGGGTTACGAAAGCGAGTATTGCG
This sequence comes from Ciona savignyi, assembly GCA_000149265.1. Taxonomy (NCBI): domain Eukaryota; kingdom Metazoa; phylum Chordata; class Ascidiacea; order Phlebobranchia; family Cionidae; genus Ciona; species Ciona savignyi. The sequence goes on from CH003263.1 coordinate 1,947,947, forward strand.
ATATCCGTTTAATGCACTGCTCAAGGAGACAACCGACTTAGCAATGGCTTTTCCTAGAATCTGTCAATTTAACTGACTGGTATACGCGGCCAGATAAATACTCTGATTAACAACAAACTATCGCACAGGTCTTTCCTCCTAGCGGAATAAACATAGCGGAAGCGAAAAAGTGCTCCTAGCTGAAAATTGCGATGTGATTTAAATGCGCCACTCAAGCACGCAACCGAATGGCTTGTTTCAATCCAACAACATTTTCTTGAAATCTTTCAAGATGAAATCTTTCTGACTTGTCTACGCGGTCTAACAAATACCCTGATGCCACACAGGCTATTCCTCCAAGCGGAATCAACATATTTGCATCGGAGCTGCATACCCATCTACTCGGACGAAAAGCGCAAACGACGCTGCTTAGAAGTGATGGTAGCTCGGAGGTCATCGAACGAGACCGGCATTACTCGACTTGGTTCGAGGAAATTCGATATGTGACGCCCGTTATTTCGGTCAAACCGGTAAGTCGTTGAGTGTGTTAAAATCTTGAATTGCTTGAACAACAGAACAAGACAAACTGTACAATCGTCTGGCTGAATGGTTAAGATGACCGATAGACAAACCCATTTCTATACAAAAACTGTCTTGGTGTCGAGCTAATCAAGTTTTCGAAACTGAGACCGGTAGTAATAAAAAGAAAAAAGGCAAGCCGTGTCGCAGTCGGATGGCTTATTACAAATACTAAACACATGCATACATAGAAAACACATTGGCGTTGACCAAGGGACCTACAGGATGTTGCCGTACCTCGATGGACTTAAATGAATTCGGTATAAACTGATATTACATCAAAGACTAAATACCTTGCTCATATAACCTGACTGTGGGCATGGCGTTGTCACATTGTTACAACCCAGCTGTCCTACGGGGACGAAAATGATTCTCATATCCTTTTGCCACTAAAAATATGTTTAGGGAGATTCGTTGATCACAACTTGTGCGTTCGACTCCAGTAAAAAAAAGAACGTTACTCTGGGTGGGCTAGGGTTACAGGATGAAATGTGTGTCGGCTACTTGCATTACTACCCCGCTTCCCAACTGGAGGTTTGCAAAAGTTCGGTCTCACGGATTGCGCTGGAGGCTTTTTTTAAGTTAATTAGTTTGTAAGTAGTTCAGATTATTTTATTATTTGGAATACGGCGTTTAAGGTGGAGAAAATAACTGTGAGGCGGAGAAATGATACATTCATAGCATTAAGGGTAATCTTCAATTTTGGTAAGGCCTTGAGCGGACATCGCCTGAATCAAGTATACTAATGTACTAAAACTGAAAGAACGTCTTATTTATAGTCATCTCATTAAACCTATGTTTGACGCTACAGTTAACACATAGTATTCGCAAGAATATCTGACCGATTAGCTTGAAGGGTTGGTGCGCTGCATTTTAATGGCGAAGGTTTAGGGATCGAAACTGGTCGCTATCCAGTCGGTTTTGTCATTGGGCAAGGCAATTAGCGGATATTGTCTGGACCCAGTGGATTAACACACAGCAATATCTCCGGTAATTGGGTGATTGTCTGTGCCATAAAGACCCTGGCGTTTTTCCTATTCATGGAGATAAACATGGATATCCTATCGTATATCCGAGCAGCCCACTGCGATTTCCTTCTTCCTTCTACACTAGGTTGACTTATAGCGCATATTCCTATTTCTTATCACAGACTTTCGGGAAAACCAACAAACATACGCCCCCACAATGTTCATCTAAACTACAACGAAATAACGTGGGGCCCTGCTGCGGCTAGGTCGCTTCAAGCGCTGTACAGAGATTCACCCGTCGACGTTAAATGTCTTAGGGGTAACGGAAAGGAATGGGGTGGAAAATGGGATAATGTTCGATCAACTATACCGTATTCAGAGGCAGCCAGCTCCCAAGATGTCCCTAATGAGCGGTGTGGATAAGAATATATAGGATTGAATGCCAACATCTGTTTGTACTTCGAACTACTGTTAATTGTTTTCGTTTTGAATTTTAGTGCGTCGGAAGATTTTCCATTTATTTAAAAAACATGAATAACCTAAAAGCAAAGGGACAATAAAATAATAGTTGGTTGCATGCATGGGAAAATTTATAATAGTCAGTTGAGTGATTAAAAAGGACAAGCTCTAGAACCGGAGGTACCTATACCAACAGGAGTAAACACGAAAAAGCAGGAGTCTTTAACAAAGTGTAGCGTCCTTTAAACTTGAACCTTTCTAACTGATTAGCGTACAAATAGTTTGGATGCAAGACTGAAATAATCGTCTAAACAGTCAGTCGTATTATCAACAGCAAGGTTATGATTAAATGTGGTATTTCATGTTGCTATGCTCCATGATACTGCGCAGTAGAGAATTTTAAGTCGATTAAACAACGGACTCGTAAACTAACGGGTTCAACCTCATTTGTCCGCGGTTTTTTAGATATAGCAAAGTACCCGGTGGTCACAATATTTTTCATTACCGCACAGGCAATAATATCGGATTCGTACTTTGCCTAACCAAATACAAATAAACACCCAAAACTTCCAAGAATTTCTGTTTATTCCTAACCAGTCACTTGAATGAATAAAGTGAACAGACGACGCGAACCACATTTCGGTAAAACGAAACTACATGACTGTTGAAAATGCACTAAACAGCACCCGCACAAAATCGGAATGTTCGGGCTGTGAGGCGTAAATCGTGCAGTGAAAGAAATACCGAGGGCTGCTCCTCGCAAAATGCTGCCGTCGGACTAGCCTCGGCCGTTACCACAAATTTCCTCCTAAGACTTACAAAAGCACAGTGATCGAGGGGTATTAAAATGGGAATCATTTCGAAATTGCCTAATTGTGGGTTTGATCTTTATATGGGAAATGACAATCAACACGATTGCCTGGGTTGCTATGGATTACGTCAACTTTCAAACTAAATTTTTTGAGCATGATTGTCATTCGCCATATTCGGACTGGAAACTACGGATACTCAAGGTAGGGCAATTTATAACCTAAAAAATGTAGTGTGCATAAAAACCGGCAAGCCAGCTGCCAAAGACGTTACAAAAACCAATGTGCGCACGTATGCTATGCCCAAATAATAGGTAGGTAAGAGGCGTTGGTACTCTGATGTCTATTGGCAGGTTTCGAACCATGCGAGAGTAAAAAAAGAAGCATATTTGTTATAAACATAAGGAAAATGAAATTCGTTATTTTTTTGCTCGAAACGCGAACTTATCTGTCGAGTGAACTAATAAAATAAATAAAAAGGGAGACAGCGTGGGCACAACATACAGTACACAGTGGCAGATAAAAGTAAAGCCAACCCCACGCTAATGGCAGGGGTAGCTCAATTGCAACGCGGACATGGCAATACACACTACAAAACGTTCTACTTTGTAGCACTGTGCTTTTCAATGAGGCAAGTGTGAAGAAATCTTTTAAAGCAGCGTTTGCAGGAAACTTTCAGAGCAGCACTCAGCCCTCTAGCGCCAGCGCAGAACGGCGAGCCAAATCATTCCAAAAATTGGAAGTTTTTGGCAATTTTTGAAAAATCCGCCAAATTCGGAGAAAAAAATATCGCGCTGTACCAATCTTACTCTTCACTGCACGTTATCGAGAGAAACTTGCCTAGTTCTTCTATATGAATAAATATGTACACAGGGTAAAATAGAGTGGGTGATAGATAGAGTGTGTGGTGGTGCTCAGGGATACATGCTGAAACCAAGGCACAGTCATGTGGCATAAAAATAGTGGTTCGGAGACATTTGATCCGCATTTTGGTAAGATGACTCGCTATTTAGCTAAATTTCTACCACCTAAGGTAGGAGGGAAAGTGTGTGTGGAAAGAAAGTCATGGGTTACTGAAAATATATACAAAACAAGGACGTAAAGTCCTGGCGAAATTCTGTACAAGTTAAGAGCAGCCAACGAAAGGAATTTTATCGGTTTTAGCGTATGTACATCTGGGCGAGGGGGTGGGGAAAATTGATGAAGCTGCTCTTGGAAAAAACGAATCCGAGTCAGACAAGATATATAGGGTGGGGTCTACACTTCTAGACTTAATGTATGAGTGTTGATTCAGGCAAAATTAAAGTCACTTGCACTCGGCAGACGGTGGAAGTCTGCGATTCTATGTTTAGTTGCCGAACCAGTCAGGGACCGGATCCACCGCTGTTGCCGAATGAGCCCCCATAATCGTTACCCCGGTAGAATGCCGGCATTCCCCATCCGCCA
>CH003263.1:1959376-2017393 GCA_000149265.1 Ciona savignyi
TTATGAACTGGTTGTATAAGTTAAGTTGGTGGCTTTATTTTTTGGTTATCTCCCTAAAGCTATGGCACTAACTCTTATTTTCAAATAGCTATGACAGAGTAACACAATTTCAAATTAATGGAAAGCTGGGCAACAAACATGTTCAAAACAGAAAGAACTTGTAGATTGAGAACTTTAGAATTTAACTGAAATTTAATTGTTTACCCATTTTTAATATTCTTGACTGGTCTTTTGATATTCTTGACTGGTCTTTTAATATTCTTGACTGGTCAACGACAATTTTTTTTATATGACCAGTCAATTGTCTGACACTATTTTAAATGACTCGGTATCTCAGTAAAGCATTACCTTTCAAGGCCTTCATCCCTTGCAGTTGGTTTGCTCCAATCCACAGTGTCGGTGAAAGCGTCACCTCCTCCTTGGCGCTCGTCCCACTTCTTCGCCAATCTGTCGTCTCCCTCCCTCGGTTGACCGTACCTGCCACTCGCCACTAGATGGAGTAGTGAGTCCACTTTTATACGGGTTAATAAGTAAAGGGAAAAACAAAAGCGACTCGTTAGTTTATTTGGTGAGTGTGTTTAAATTTTTTTCTCAATTCATTTTACAAATAAAAACAGTAAGAGCTTTTAGGACAACTCGCTAGATCTAAATTTTAATCAAGAAAGATCAAGCTATCAAAGATTAAAATTGATGAGATGCTGACAAAATTGGAAACTGGCGTTTTATTTCTGTTCGCAAACAGATCATAAAAACTTACTGCCATCGTCGAGTCGTGCCCATCTATCAGCAACAGGGAGCTTGCTGTTAGTGCTTGTCCGTCCCATCCATACCCTGTGGAACAGGAACAACGAATTAATAATTGCCATATTTTGAAGGCTAAATTCTATTTGTACCGCCAGCTTTCAGGATCAACAAGCCGTTAGAAATAATGGAAGATTCTACTTTCCCAAAAATCCTAAGCCTTCTGATTTTATTGAATTCTCTTTAAAGGTCATAGCTGTCACTATAAAACCATAATAACATTTTACCACAGGTGACTTAGTTATAGGTTACAGATTTGAATGACAATAACACTCAAATATAAATTTACATTCATGCCATTTCTGATGTGGATTTGCATAAAAAACGTTCAAACGTCAATTATTTATAACCACACCAACATAGGTGGAGGAATATAATTCTATATAAACTACCTCGTCTGTCATTGAATCCACGATCGTTGTAACCTCTACTGCGGTCATTGTATCCACCACCATAGTTTACATATTGCTGCTGTTGTGGTCTGTACTGTCCACCCCCTGACGCAAGTTAACCAATAAAACTAAGGAACTACTGAAACGTGTTATGTAGGCTCATTAAGCGCATTTTTGAAAATTATAATATCTCAAAATACAACAAAGACTTATTTTAAACGAAAGATTAAAGGCAATTAGTTCAATTTTTGTGCAAAGTAATGATTTTAGGAAAGTATGGAAATTTAACCACTATAACTTTTCATTGAAGCTATTTATTCAATTTTAACTGCTTGAAATAAGTTAATGGTTCAACACAAATAGACTAAAATGAAAGTAATGATTGGAATACCAGACTCGCATACATTAAACATATAAAATAATTACCTCTATCGTTGTACCAGGTTAGGGGGTCCACTTCGATTCACCCCGTTCTGGTAAGCACCCTCCGCTGTTGAGGTGCACCATAATTGGCAGGAGGCATTGAACCAGGTGGCGGTCCAGGCATCATGTGACCGTATCGAACTTCTGAAACAAAATACACTATATATCTGAATGTGAATATAAACTTACACTAATAATGATACTATTGAAATTACAACTAAAGAGTTCTTTGTGTGTCTACAACAGGAGAATGATTACTGTGTTATAACAATTTCCCGCCTTCTACACTTTTCCATAATACAGGAGTGTTATCATGTTTTATGACATGAGTGGGATACCATAAGTGTCTTGTCCAAGGACCAGAGATATTTTTTTACTGCTAGAACAGCAGAGATAGCTTATGAATAGTCTAACTAGCCTACCTCCATTGGGCCCAGTCATAGGGGCCCCACCATAGGTGGGGTGGAGGAGCATGTATCACTTGAGGAGGCGCTCCTCTTCCCATTTGTTGTGTTCTCATATGCGGAGGTACATAGCCGCCTCCAGATGCAAAGCGAGCTGGAAAGTTTGTATGACTTACTTCGGAGCATATTGCACATATTTTTTTAAAAGTCGAAGCACAAACATTCAACAACAAACAAAAAAACCCTGCCCTATACAATAATCTCAACCCCACAACTAACCTTAACTCCAACCCAATGTTTAAAACTAACTTTAATGTCATAATCTCTATTTTAGTATGCAGTTTCCCTCATTTAGTTTCCCCTGTGGGCACCTTAAAGTTTAAAATAAAAAGTTGGCCAAACAAACCTGGTGCTGGTCCTTGGGCAGCTCTTGCAGAGTTGATGTCCATCTGGGACATCTGTGAGAAAATATATTTAGGTCTAGTAATAAGTTCTTCTTTAGGTTAGTCAAAAGACAATAAAGGAAAAAATCTACACATCACACAATACCTGTTGTTCCAATCCATTTGTTGCATGTGTCATCTTATAACTTCCAAGTTATTTCTTTGAAGTTAAATTTTATTTATTTAAGTTACTTAAATTTCCTATCCTATCTAGCAGATTTTTTTAAATGTGTTGAAAGTATTATATAGAAATTCTACACCACTTGTATTTAAGTGAACGCAGATTATTACGTTATGTAACCAGTTTTTATGTTTAACCAGTCAACAAAATTTCCGGTATCTATTCAACGAAATTGTGATCTTTTTTAACTCGCCAATAAAAATATACCTGGAACGATCTATCTGTATAATTTACAACTATTGACTAAGGTAGGCTGGTTACTGACATGACGGTCACTTCCTTTGTCTAACAGCGTTGTCTCGGCTATATATTACTGTACATAACCGCTTCTCGCTCGCTCGCTCGCGTTGTCAGTTTGTGACGTCATGCTCCAACCACGTGACATGGTTAACCGCATCTCTCTAATAGATATCATAAAGAAATAAAATCGCCGGCATGACCAACACTCCGGAAACAAGTACTTTCTGCGATTGTAAGCCCTGCTCGGTCAAACAAATCTCTAATTAGTTTTCTTGTTAGGTTGGCTTTATCAGATCGGTTGTGAATGTGTATTCGCGGAGATAAGGGTTTTTAAATTTTGGACTTCACGAATACCACATATGCGCACTGGAATAGTATCACGAATACCACATATGCGCACGAATACCACATATGGAATAGTATCACGAATACCACATATGCGCACTGGAATAATGATGTAATTTCCTTTAGCACTGCGGGAATCATTCTTTGTGGTGTAACAAAACGGTTAACACCGAAGGTCCAATTCTCACTGTCTTTAAGAAAATGGCATTATACGTTGTATAAATTTAAAAATTATTCTCCGCAAACACACAGCTTATCACATAATTTAATTTTGAAGATTGATTGGAAACACTCTGAAAAACTTTTCAACTCGATTAAACAATACCTCAGTGCATTCCTTCGAAATGTGGATAAACTTGAGACGTCAAAACTGTTGTATTGTGTAAACTATTCCTTAGTTTATTGCGTTGCCTCCGTTGATTTATAATGATTACTCCCTCACGCCCTCGACATTCCTACATTCCCCGCGCAAGCTAATTGTATATACCACGTGTTTGTTTGCCTGTGGAGTTCAGTTGGTACTCGACAAATTCAGAATACAACATGGTGTCAGAAGTGGTAAATTAAATATTGTTAAAGTTCATAGAAGTATAAAAAGATGGCGAATTTTCAAGTAGCTACTCCAGAAGGGTTTGATTTTGAAAAACCAGAAAGTTGGCCACAATGGTCCAAACGTTTCGAACGATTTTCGCGTTGCTTCGGGGCTTGTTTCGAAGTCTTAATGTGCTACAAGTGAATACCTTAATCTATTGTATGGGAGGAAAAGCAGAAGAAATATTTACAGCGCTTGAATTAACTGAAGAAGAAGCAAAACAATATGCAGAAGTGAAAGCCAAATTTGATCTATATTTCAACGTGCGACGAAACTTAATATTCGAGCGAGCACAATTCAACAAAAGAAATCAACTTCCAGGTGAACCTATCGACCAATATATAACGTGCTTATACTCAATGAGCGAACATTTAGAGTACGGTGAGCTCAAAGACGAACTACTACGAGATAGACTAGTTATCGGAATAACGGACAAAGGACTGTCACAAAAATTCCAAATGGATCCAGAATTGACACTTAAAAAAGCTATAGATACTGCACGGCAAACCGAACGGGTTAAAATTCAACAACGAAAACTGCTTAACGCAAACGAAGAACATATTGAAGAGGAACTGATAGGAGCGGCTAGAGCAAAATACCAAACAAACAAATTAACAGAACGAAGAGAGAAAACCTGCGATAGATGCGGATGGCAACAGCACCTCAATCAAGATAAGTGTCCCGCTCTAAATACTAAATGCTACAAGTGTTCAAAAATTGGACATTTTGCGAGACGTTGTCGTACGAAATTTGTAGGTGAAATGTTTACATGTGAGTACGATGTTCCTAATAACGGTGAAAGTAAAATCTTTAACCCTTTGTGTAGTGCGTATGTGGGCGCTTCCTTTACCTCGATGTCTCGAGATAAGTGGATGACAGAAGTTGGGATTTTAAACCGTAAGATTTTATTTAAAATCGACACGGGAGCAGACGTTAGTATCTTACCTTTTACTATTTATAAAACGTTAACAAAACTTCGACTGGAAAAGAGCGACCGACGTCTTATAGGTCCAGACGGCAAGAATCGTAGAAGTTTTGGGTATGATTCCGTCATGTCGTATTTCTATTAACGGGAATGCATCAGCACACAAGCGTTGTATGTGACAAAAGGCGGAAAATACCCATTGCTTGGAAAACCTGCAATTGAGGCCTTAAAGTTACTAACGTACGTTAGTGAAGTAAATGTAGGCCTACCATTGGCCAGTTGGAAACAGCGCTACCCGAAGCTGTTTGGGTAGTTTGGGTAAATTACCTGGTGAATATAACATTGAAATAAGTAAGGACGCCACGCCATACCACATTAAAAACCCGCGACGAGTGGCATTTCCTTTGTTGGCTAAAGTAAAGTCTGAACTCGAAGAAATGACGAAAGGAAATATAATAACGCAAGTAAAACGACCAACAGGTACTGGTGCGCCGGAATGGTAGTTGTACCTAAGAAGGATGGCAACATTCGCATATGTGTTGATTTCACGCAACTCAACAAAAGCGTAAAACGGGAGCGGTATCTTCTACCTTGCGTCGATGAAGTATTGGGCCAATTGGCAGGCGCGAAAGTTTTCTCTAAACTAGATGCAAAGTCTGGTTTCTGGCAGGTTAAGCTCACTAATCAATCACGATTGTTTACAACGTTTATGACACCGTTTGGAAGATTTTGTTTTAACAGGCTTCCATTTGGTATATCAAGCGCACCGGAACACTTCCAATCTAAAATGTCGGAGATTCTCTGTGGAGAGGAAGGGGTCGTTTGCGAAATGGACGATATTCTGGTTCACGGTCGAAATCAAAAAGAACACGATCGGCGTTTGGAACGAGTTCTCAGAAAACTTCAAAAATGTGGTATGACGCTTAACAGTACTAAATGTGAATTTTCATGCAATCAAGTCAAATTCGTCGGACACATCATAGATGCAAATGGTATACGAGCAGACCCCGACAAAATTAAATCAATTGTGGGAGATGCAAAAGCCCAAAAACGTCACCGAACTTCGTCGATTCTTGGGAATGGTAAACCAACTAGGTAAATTCACTTCCACTCTAGCCGACTCGTCGAAAGCACTTAGAGAGCTGCTAGTCAAAAGTAAGGGTTGGGTTTGGGGCGAGCGGCAGCAACGTGCGTTTGACGGTGTTAAACAAATGTGTGCTTCAAATAGTGTCTTAGCCTTTTACGATTGTAATCGTGAAACGATAGTTTCCGCAGATGCTTCTTCCTACGGTCTTGGAGCAGTGCTGTTGCAGAAACATAGTACAACTTGGAAACCGGTGGCATATGCTTCCCGCTCAATGAACCTGACAGAACAGCGGTACGCTCAAATTGAAAAAGAAGCTTTGGCGGCAACATGGGCATGTGAACGGTTTTCAGTATACGTTTTAGGATTAAAGTTTACCGTGCACACCGATCATAAGCCGCTTGTATCTCTACTTGGATCTAAAATATTAAGCGATTTACCTCCACGAATATTAAGGTTCCGATTAAGATTGATGCGATTCCTCTACGACGTGGTGCATGTACCGGGAAAACAACTGACCATAGCAGATACCCTATCCATGAACCTAACTCCAGTAATGCTACAGAAAGTTTGATGGACGACGCATTTGTTATGTCTATTGTCGACGCGATACCGGAGTCAAACCGAAGAATCGAAGAAATTAAACAAAGTGTGGCCAAAGATCCAGTTTGCAGTCAAATTATTTTATTTTGTAAAACTAAGTGGCCACGGAGGTCTAAACTTAAAAAACCCTTACAGTTATATTACCCTTACAGACATCTTCTGTCGGAAAAAATGGAATTCTGCTATATGGAAGCAGACTGGTGATCCCAACGGCTATGCGAGACGAGGTGTTGGGAAGACTACATGAAGGGCACATCGGAATCACAAAATGTCGAGCTAAAGCGAGAGAGTCGGTTTGGTGGCCGTTGCTAAATAAACAGATAGGTGAAATAATTGCCAATTGCGAGTGCTGTGCAAAATTTGTTAACCATCGTTCTGAACCTTTACTGCCGATACCCAAACCAACAAGGCCGTGGCAAAAACTGGGGACCGATCTATTTGAACATAAGGGGGAAACTTATCTATTGGTTGTAGATTACTTTTCACGATGGATTGAGGTAGAATTGCTACACAGCACAACAACAGTAAAAGTTATACAACATCTTGAATCCATGTTTTCGAGGTTCGGCGTCCCAGATACTATGGCATCTGATAATGGGCCCCAGTATGCTTCGCAAGAATTTAAAGACTTCACAAACCTATATAAAATAACCCACCTAACATCCAGTCCGATGTTTCCTCAGAGCAATGGTGAATCTGAAAGAGCGGTTCAAACTGTAAAACACCTTCTTCACAAGTCCAACGATTTGCCGAGAGCCTTACTGGCCTATCGAACGGCGCCATTAATTAACGGATTTTCTCCTTCGCAGCTATTAATGGGAAGAAGACTTCAGACGGCGGTTCCAATGAGTCGTAAAATGTTGGTACCGAGGTGGCCGAATTTCAAGAGTCTAAGGAAACTGGAGGAAAGTGCGCAACATCAACAAAAGAGAGACTTTGACAGGAGGCATGGAGTTAGGCCTTTGCCGAGCCTTCGTGTCGGCGACCGCGTAATTATCCGCGACAATCAAAGAGAAGGAGAAGTTAAAAGTACGCACAGGTTGCCTCGGTCGTACATGATCGGCACATCTGGAGGAGGGATGTACCGTAGAAACCGACACTTAATAAATGTGTTGCCCAGGACAACAATCGAACAAACGAATCCGCAACTGACCCTGCCTGCAACCCCACGCAGGTCCAAGCGAACCATTCGGCCACGAATAATATTTAGTCCTTGAAAAGTATTGTATTGTAATGTAAATATGGACATCTGTATCTTTCTACTGTTATTTTTTATTTTATAATTATTTTTATTTTTTAGAACTTGAAGGGGAGATGTTGTATTGTGTAAACTATTCCTTAGTTTATTGCGTTGCCTCCGTTGATTTATAATGATTACTCCCTCACGCCCTCGACATTCCTACATTCCCCGCGCAAGCTAATTGTATATACCACGTGTTTGTTTGCCTGTGGAGTTCAGTTGGTACTCGACAAATTCAGAATACAACAAAAACAACTTTTGTTAGTGCAATTACATACAAATGACCTATTTCGCTTGTTTTTCATATATATTAAATAGTTTTGGTGACTTCGGTATTCTGCTTCTTTTCCAATAACATTCGCACTTTTCTAACGTAACACTTTTAACAAAAACCCCCAAAATACACTATAATTAAACAAAAGCTCGCGATTTATTTCAGTTTGGAACCATTGTATTTGAGGCAATTAATCTGCCACAGCAAAAGATATACTGAGAGCTACAAAAACACATAAAACTGGAAAATAAATGAATGGTGATTGGTAGAATAAAAGATTACTCCATTTTTTACCAATCAACAACATGTTGTCAAAATGATGTAAAAATACACAAACAGTATTTCTTACAGCAGAATATCCAAACTACTGACAAAAGTAAAAAAAAGACTTTTTTAGACGATAACTTGTGCATGCAATTTGAAACAGCTAGCATACAGTATTGTAACAAAAAAGCGTTTTCAAAATACAATTGACTCCCTAATCCAAAAAAGTAATTGACTCTCTAAGCCATTTTTGGGGAAATCTCTGAACATTTTTTAGCAACTTTAAATAGGGACAAGAATATATTCGTTTTGATTACAATTGCTATGTTCGATCTAAATTAACGCCATTGGTATCTTGGTATAAAACCCATCTAAACTCGAATATTTGAATACAAGATACTAGTGAGGCTAATCTAGGCACAATTTGGATATTAGAAAAAAATGGGATATTTACCCGACTTTATTACTAGTTCATAGTTATTGCAAACAAAAGAGTTTGGCAAGCTGAAAAGACGTTGCTGATATTTTGTAGATTCGCATTGTATCTTTTTGTTGCACCGAATGTTCTTTTCTATCTCGCCATAATTCTTCTTCCTGTCTTTTTGTTACTTTTAATCAAGGTGCTATCCTTTGCCCTGTAATGCTCGTTGAAATCAAGACGCCAGCTCAAATTTCTTAGATTGGCATCGTTTTCTTTTCGTAGTTGCCGGAGGAACATTACAACCATATCCTAAACAAATAACATAACTTGGTTAAATGTTTCGGACCATAATAGAATAAGATATTAATGTGTATTTCCGTGGGAAAACGCACCACATTTAAAATTGGATTACCTCTTGCCCACCACCGGGTTACAAAAGATATTTTATTACATTGTGAATGTTTGAGACATTTTTTCAAATTGGTAGAAACGTAGAACCCATCATTCCACGGGGTTAAGGCAATGTCCATCAACTACTTTACTGAAGGACACAACTGACCAGCTAGTTAACCCGCTAAGCTAATTTTAATCATAATTTTGGCTTCCATATAACTGAATAGACTGGGTTTAAACCACACCCTGAGCAGTAAATTTGTGACTGTCAGCTTAGGTATTGAACAGCCTCAATAAGTAAAACCATGGCCAAAATTTAACAGAATATAGAGTAATCTGTCGTTGTAATAGTTCAGCAGTTACCTTATTAATGACTGTTGACTGTGGAATGGGTATAAAAGTAATAACTGATTCATGTGAAATGAATTAGACAAAATGGGCCTAAGTAATAGATGCATATGCTTTAATGCTTATAAAACAATGCATTGTTTACTTACTTGGTATGCACATGCACACACTTTAAGCCTCGCTCTCATTTCTGGTATTGCATTCTTTCTGAACTCTCTTCTCCTGTTCATTTCAATTGGTTCCTTTTCAACGTCAGCACCCCACACTCCCTGGGTGATTTACATGAATTACTTATTGATAAATTGTTATAAACCCCTAAAGATGAAAAAATAAAGTACAAAGCCCAGGGTTTAATTAAGTTTAAGCAGGCGAAGTTGGGACTTGGCCAAATATCATTTAAATTGACTGAAAAAATCATTTGTGATGTTTGGCAGAATACTATAGGACAGTGGTTCTCAAACTTTTTAGAGTTGGGACCCACTATTAATTACCACAATTTTTGGCGACCCACTTAACTTTATATATAGTTGTATAACCTCATAGTAACATGTGTGAGAGACAAAAGGTTCAATGACCTGAGGTCAGGTGAAGATCACGTCATGATTCAAGATTGTGTGATGTCACAATTATGATAATTTTCCCTTGATTTTTGTATAGGAAATAACCAGTATAGTTAATCAGAGCTTTCTATAACTTTTCACGACCCACCAAGATTCCTTTCGCGACCCACCTGGTGACCCATAGTTTGAGAAACGCTGCTATAGGATGTAGTAATGTCAGCTAAAAGGTTACGAGGTTGTAACCAACTGATTGCTTGTTGGAAGTAATTGAACAAGGCAATCCACTTAGATTGCTTAAATACACATTTTTTTCATTTTTGTTTATCTGAAGATTTAATCAGTCATGTTATCCTTCATTATTCCACTTACTGTGATAAACATCAGTATCCTGCATTATATCAATATATGCATAATTAATGCTCTAAAGATGTCAAGCATATTTACCTTGTTTACTGATTCAGCAATATCTTTTGAATATCTAACTCTAGCGCTCAATTCCGTGCTGGACTGCTCGTAAATGTCCTTTTGCAAATGTTCAAACTTGACAATTTGGTCGAATATGGAACGAAGCTGCATCAGTAAGTTGCTGTAATGAAGGGTATGGGTTAGAAAACTTTTTTGGGTGTAGCAAAATAGTGGTTTATATAACATAAAAATCGTTAGATTGCCTCATGTCCATAGTCAGGTTATGGAGCTGTTGTAGTGTGTTTAATAATAATTTTTTTTTATATTGAACCAATCAAGTCCATTGGACCCAATGTCCACTGAGTGCCTTGGCCATGGGAATAGCATTGTAGAATATGCTCAGTGTGAAGACCAAACTAAGCACCTGTTAGGTTTTATAATTTTCATTCATATCAGCTATATCATGTGAGCTATATCAGTTTTTTCCATTATTTAAAAAGAAATCAAGATAGTTGGTAAAGCATATCATTATTAAACAAACTGGTTTATTGGTATAGAACACTAATACTAAAACTTAATTGGTATTGTTGCTGATATTTTTATTTCCAGCTTTGCGCAATGGCATTATACTAAACTTTCTTGACCCGTACAGCTTAGTAGCAAGTCAGCCATATGTTGTGTTATTGAAACCAGTCGTTAACCGAGTTTCTTTAGGGGAAAGCACCAACTCTCCTCTTGACATTTGTTACAGGTTGTGGATTAACAGGATGAACAGACTCTATGGCAGCGGTTCCCAAACTGGGCGCCGAGAGACTTTGCCAGGGGCGCCGCGAAAGCATAAAATTACAGTACATGTGTTAGTTGGAGATGTATAAGCCTGCTGTGCAACCCCATAAAGTATTCATTAAAAATCCATTGTTCGGTGTTAACTGCCACTATTTGCTGACTAACAAAGCATTGTTTTCGAATAATGCTTTGTCAAATAACTGCTTTGCATTTATTGACTGTTTGTCACTTCAGTGTTTTAAAGAATTTGAATGGTTATCAAAGTGTGTACTAGTCTGGATATACGATACTTGCAGTTTGAAAATTTTGGCATTATGAGGGAGCCGCAAGGTTTAATAAGTTTTCAAAAGGCGCCGCCAACAACAAAAGTTTGGGAACCGCTGCTCTATGGTATATCACATATACACTACAAAAATCCTTTTCCTGACTGTTGAGGTATACCGACCAGTGATTGTGTTTCCTGCATTCACTCTTCACAGAAGTAAAGTATAAAAAACAAACAAGATAACCAACTGTGTAGCAACTAATCAATGCACCTAGATCCTTGGTCGAGAAGACACCTCTTCATGAGCGATTGTAGGAAGTCGTGATGAGCAGTGATGACCTCATCCAAGTCCTTCGATTCTTCCAACTTCTCTTGCAGATCAGCCCACGAACATTCCAAAACCTGAGATGAATGAGATGAATGTTGTATTATGGTGGGTGGGGAAAACCCAGAATTTTAAATATGCATATTGCTTTCTGTTAGATTAATCAAAAATTGCTGTTTTACAAAATCCTTGCCAAATTAGAATTTCATTGTGATTTTAGCTACCTTACTGACAATTGTAAAAAAACAATGTTCCAAGTATCTTGTTGCAGGTCAGCGCATTAACATTCTAAAATCTCAGATGATTGAGATGAATGTTGCATCAATGCGGGTGGGTAAATCCGCATTGATGGATTTTTTATATGGTTACAACAGATGATTTGTTAAAAAATCTGTTTGTTGGAAAATTTATCACTGCTATCGTGAGGTAACTCAAGCCGACAGTACAGTTGCTAAGCTATGACACTACAAGCTTAATAAATAAACCCTATTTTCTTGATATATTGATTTATGTATATGTGCATCTGTATTCTGCAGTTAGAAACGTTTAATAAAGCTGCCGTGTTTTTTTTTATTAGAATCTGTAACACTGTAATGCACCTTTGTCTGTTATAGGGGGTTGTATTTGATAAGACCTTGTTTAAAATTTTCCAATCCAAGATCATCATGTCTTGCTACAGCAATGTCTGACTAGCAAATGGCTAGTTTTGAGCGCTTAACCTTCTAACTAGAGGTGCTCACTTTAACAGGGTATAACCCATAAAATCTTACCTCAAAGGCAATGTAGTACTGCATCTGATGGACGAAATGCACCATCTCCACAGCAAGTGTATGGCAGTTGTGCAGAACACCTTTGAATATTATTGCATTATGAACATAGAGTATAAAAGCTTTGTAGCACGAATATTTTTTTTCTGAACAAAAATGCATGAATTTGGTTGTCTCGACATTAATTTAAATGTCTGGAACATTGTGTTTCATTTTCCTTTTTTTTTATTTTTTTTAAATATTTTAACACTTTTTTTCTGTGATTTGATTCATTTGACTCAAAACCCATTTACACCACCGACATTTCACACACCTTGTAGGGTGGTCAAAGTTGGTGCGAGCTTCCTTGTTTGATCCATGGTTTTGGTCCAGATTACTGATAGATTGTATTCCATTCGCTTGGCTCGCCATAAGAAGTTGAATACTCGCAAATAAACCAACATCACATCAGGAGTGATAAGCTGAAGGGAAAGATACACAATATCAAATCAATAGTAGGTTAGATTGTTTATTCTGAGTGGGTATAACATTGAAAAACAGACATTTGTTGGAATTTTTAATTGTATTTGGACTATTAATTGACCTCTCTTTCGTTAAGAAAACACTGATGCATTTCAAAAGCAATAAAATAATCAAACACCAAAAACCGATATACTTATCCATTGATGATCACCTTAAATGAACCTATAACTACGGACATCCTTAACCTCTATTCAGAAAATACTAGAACCTGGTCAGCTATCTTTCTTCATAACAGAACAACAGAAAGCTCACAGTGTTAAGAGGTGGATCGACATGGTAGTCGAGACTGAAGACGTCCCATCCGCAATCTCCCGGATTAATCTCCAGCAACCGGAAATCGAGTCTGGTGAGGACATCTTGGTCCTCGAATTGAGCGTTGGATGCGCGGACAGCAGCCTCCACTGGGCCACTCAAGTTGTGTCGGTACAGGAGACTAGCTGGCTTGTCCAACTCCGTTCTGTGGAGGAATTGAAGTGAAAGTTAGAACAAAAAAAAACAGATAAAAAAGAGAAAAAAAACGAAGGTAGATAAAAATCAGAAATCAGATAAAAAGTGGACATTAATATAACTTAAAATGTGATGACGCCATTTAAGTTGACATTTATTTTTCTGAAATTTTCCAATTCAGTAATTTCCTTAGCAAGCTTAAATTTTTATATTCATTAAAAAGTATCCTTTAATCTTTTATTCAGTTCCACTTACTGCAATGGTTCTAGCCGCCATTTTATTTTTTCTGAAATTTTTCATTTTTTCTATTTTCGTAGAAAAATTATAATTTCTTATCAATTAATTTATCAATTAACAAATATCAATCTTGAAATTAGTTCTACTTACTGCAGGAGATCCAGCAAATGGCGAATGAAATCGCCCTGGCCGAGCAAGAGAAACTTCCGGAAGGCGGTCAAATGGGTGAGTAGTTTGTATCGGTCGTTAAGCACGGCCAGTAGATGGGAGCTGGTGATGCGATACGCCTCATCCACTCTCACTTTTAGTTCAGAGGCGAATTCAAGACCGTATGCTGTAAAGGTTAAGGAGTGCTTTATAGGAAGTCGTGAAAACTTGTGTAATATTTTTACGTACCGGATTATACGGGACACTGTCAATAAATTGCTTTGATTGTTTTGTATACATAAGGCGGGCTATAAGACCTTACTTTTTTACAGCGGTTTGTTTATAAAACAATAGTGCTGGTAATGGTTTTGAGTGTAGGCAATAAAGCATAAAGCACTACCTCATCCATACATTAGAAACAGCAGATTAATAGGCGCATGATTAATTTGTGGCAAAAAAAGGATTTAAAGTGCAGCCTATGGTCTGTAAAATACAGTAAAAGGAGCCGTGTTCTTAAAATTGGGTAGACATATGTAAATTAAAAAACTGACAATGCGATGGTGTCAGTTAACCATAAATCTAGGGTGGACATTGTCCAATTAGTCTTTATCACCATCTTTACCATGAAAGGAAATACAGACCACTGTGTCAATATTAAAACACCTGTGATACCTACCCCAAGATTTCCCATTCATTGATAAAAAACAGTCCACTGCAATAAGTCCAGTAACCTGAAAGTGCACATACAGCTTTCTGCCGCCATATGCGCATATGGGATTCTGCCGAATGCTTTGAAATCAACTGAGTTTAATCAACCCCCAAATAAACATAAAAATTCCATCCATACATTGATCCTCGAGACTGGAGAATGACTCCTCGGATCGTTTCAAGTTGATCGGGGATCGATCCCGACACACCAGTCTGAGGAAGTTGATCGACTTCCCGACCAGGAGGATCTTCTTCGCCTGCTCCGACTTGATAAACGACGGGATCATGGAAGTTCGCATCCGATATTTATCGTACCACAACCTCTCGTTTCCAACAGATAGATCAGCAGCGACAAAGAACTGAAAAAGGTTGTTGAAATAAAAATATGCTACAGATAAAGCTGGAAACTATATTGAGATCAGTTGGAAGATAAAATGTAGTCTTATTTTTCAACATACACTTTTTACCTATAAAGGCATCATTAGTATCTGGAAAGACAAACAATTGTAAGAAAATAATGTTAAATATACATAATAGCAATCTCGAAAAATATTTTATAAAATGTCTCAAACTGCTTTAACAAACTTTTTTAAATAACATGTTTTAGCTGTTAGTATTGGATATTCTTTCAAATATTGAACAGGACTCTTGTTTACCCGATTAGCATGCTTTTGTGACGTTTTTATTCTTTAGACTTTGAGATTTTTTTAACGTAAACTCTATGTATATGCATTGCCATGCTATGCCATTCTGTACACACATATTGTACACTGCCTACGACGCTAGTTAGTCGGTTGTGTCCTAGGGCAAGGCACTTTACGGATATTGCCTGAATCCAGCGGATTGATGGGTTTTACCAATATGAAGGAAAATGTTTATCATACACAACACACTGCAATAGCTCTGGTAACCCGACGATGGGCGCAAGGTGATCTGACGATTGCGTGTATTGTGCCAGAAAAAGTATAAAAACGGTAAAAACATCTTCACGAACCTCTAGAAACTGGTCGTGCAGTTCCCCCTCGTAAATCCACTTCTTGATGAAATGAAAGATCGGCTGCGAAACGACTTGCAGGATGCGCCGTGTGATCTGGCGAGAGGTGGGATCACCTGTCTGTAGAAACGAGTGGACCATGGAGGCCAACGTGCCACCTTTTTTACCTGAAAATGTCAAACGAAAATGGTGACATGCCGTAAATAAATTGGATTGTATTTTTCCCAAGCATGTCAGTCGAATAAAAAAAAGTTACCGTAAATGTTAGTGAAACTGGTAGGAATACAACAAGTAACAAATTCAGATCACTTAAATGGCACATTACAGATTATATTAAAAATCCCAAAATGGGATGTTTATTTGTAAAGCTGTTGTTAGGGACTACAATACTTTTAACTGCACAACCAGATAACAGCTTTCTTAGTTTAAACTCTAATATCAATAGAAATATCATGTCATATGCTAACTTAACTTAATGGGAAATATATTTTGGGGAATGAAAAATTAACTAAGTGCTAAGAGCAAATGCTATGAGTGGGATTCAGTGAAGGGCGTGAAGGCAATCAATGAACTAGTATAACCTTGGCAGTTGTCCACAAGAGCCGCGATCCACTTGAGCTGATCCAGTGGCTCATTTGTCCACACAACCAGCTTGGCAAGTGTAAGAGGGGAAGCCCCTCCTGCATTAGCCTGGTGAGCTTGAGACTGAAGAGTTGAGAGGAGTTTGTAGTATGCGTTCAGTTCTTGCTGCAGTGCTGCACAGAAGGCCTGGAAATCAGAAACTGTGCGTAAATAGTAGGACACTATATTGTTTATTTTCGTGGATGGAAAAAGGGGGCATTACAACAAGGTTATTTATCAGAACACTGCATACTTATATTTTAGTTACCAAGGCTTGCAGTGTTGTAGATGACAAAATCATCCTTACAGTTCTTTGATAAAGATATTAATGGAATGTGTTCAAGTTCTAGCTTAGTGGCTGGTTTTAATCCTTAAACTTCTCAGTTGACAGTCGGACATGCTATTAAAAAGCTTCAATAGTTTGAAATCACAAATAAGTTAAAACAAATTTATAATGAAACAAGTATCTACAAAAAAGAAGTAGTCCAAATAAGTTACCATGCTAATGAACCCGATCAACCTGCTGCAAGTAAAGGTCATTAGTCAATGCACAATCACAAAGCAAAAATAAAAGTAAAACTATAGAGTGTCAACCACGTGTTTAACCAACACTATTTGTAAAACACATGTTGTATGCCATATATTCATGCTACAGGGTCCCTAACCACAATTTATATATTATACACCAAGTATGTAGTTTGTTTCTGCAAGCATAAACGCATGGGTCCCATAGTTAACCAACCAAACTTATTTTCCATGTGTAGTTAAATAAAGAATAAACGTCCTAAATTTACAAATATTTAACCACAAATGCTTTAAATTAAAGCTTCTTTTCAAGCGCTGTAGTGAAATGAAGCTAAATTCCCAGAACAGCCCGATTTAGTTTTTCATGGTTTCGGGAAATTCCCCTGGGTTTAGTGGATAAGTTTCTGTTTTTACATAAGTAGGTCATGTTATGTAACAATTCTTAAAGTTTGAATCTGATTTGTCGACTCCTTGTTGGAGATGTCAGTGCAATATGGCATGCCTGTCACAATCATAATTCGAGAACATATCTTCGTTTTTAAGGAAATTACCCTATGTAAATGTTTTCTTTTTTTTTTAATTTCCACAGAGTGTCTAATGGTCCAAGATTTTAACAAATCTGATCAAAATTAGAGCAGCCGTTCAAGCGCTATGCCCCAAAAAGATAATTTATTAGAAAAAAAAGTTTTGGTTTTTAACGTCTCAGGGGAATTCCCCTGAATTCATTACTCAAAATTATAGTTTCTGCATATCTAGATCATGTTCTCTTACAAATGTCAAATTTTTATTGCGATTCCATTACTCTTTCTGGTAGATAACGGGTCGCCAGCATGCCATGCATTTGCTAACATGATTTAAGGAAAAAATCTTATTTTTTAGGGTATTTCATTAGGTTATCTTTTTTATTTGTTTTAATTGTTAAATAAGTCACTAATACACTTACATTCTACCAAATCTGATTAAAATTGGAGATTCTGTTCAAGCGCTATCCCGTAAAAAGCTATTTTTTTAGATAAAACACCGTTTTGGTTTATAAGGTCTCAGGGGAATTTCCCTAAATTTATCACCTACAATTTTGATTTCTGCATATCTATACGATGTTGTGTAACAAATCTTAAATTTTATTTGCGATTCCATTACTCCTTTTGGTAAATGTCGGGGTGAAATGGCATGCTGTGTCACAATCCTGATTTAAGAACAAAATCCTATTTTTTGGGGTATATTTCCCTAGGGAATTTTTTTATTTTCTTTAGGTGTTAAATAAGTGACTAATTACTTACATTCAACCAAATCTAATTAAAATTGAAGCAGCCGTTTAAGCGCTATGCCCGAAAAAGCTAAAAATATTAGAAAAAAAGACCGTTTAGGTTTTTAACGTATCAAGGGAATTCCCCTGGATTTATTATCCAAAATTTTAGTTTGTGCATATCTAGACCATGTGGTCTTACAAATGACAGAGTTTCATTGGGATTCCATTATCCCTTCTGTTAGATGTCGGAGCCACAATCCATGCCTGTCACAATCTTTATTTAGAAACATATCTTCAATTTTAGGGTATTTCCCTAGGTAAATATTTTGTTTCTTCTAATTCGTAACGCATTGGCTAACATGCTACTATTTTACCAAATCTGATCAAAATTGGAGCAGCCGTTTATGCGCTATGCCAAAAAAAAGTAATTTTTTTGAAAAAATACCGTTTTGGTTTTTCACCTCCCAGGGGAATTCCCCTAGGTGTATTACCCAAAATTTTGGTTTCTGTTTATCTCGACCATGTGGTCTAACAAATGACTAAGTTTCATTGCAATTCCATTATCCCTTCTGGTATATGTCGGAGCCTCAAGCCATGCCTGTCAAGCGTTTAACAAAAAAAAAAAAAAAAAAAAACGGACAAAAACAATATGTGTCCCATTTTTTCAAATGCATTTTAGTGTTGTTTATAACCAACTGCAATTTTGGACGTGCAATACATGCAAACAGGAGTTAAAATTCAAAATGACAAGTTTCAAATTTGCAAAACAACAAAACCCAGCACGCTACCTGTCCAATCAATCCAAAAGCCTTGTCCTTGTTGCGGGTGCTTATATACTTCTTTATTCGGTTGTGCAACCAGCCAAGCTCACATAACTTGTGTACCAGTTGCCGATCCCTTTTGTCAACGTCAATCTGAGGATAACGAACTTTTTTTGAGGAATAAATCAATGTTGTAAGACCAGTTTGTGTTAATGATAATGTGTCTGTCATTCGGCCAAAAGGTTATGTGATTGAAACTGGCTTTTAATTATGAAAAAAGGGTTCAAAACCAGGTTTTAATTCCTAACCAAATAAAATTGATTATTCAACAAAATATGGTAACGGGATCAAAACCAGTGTTTAATCCTAAAAACGAGGCTAAGACTAGCTTTTAATTTTAAAAAAATGACATCTGATTATTCAACAATAATGAGATTCAAAATTTTAAGATTACTGTTGCATTGAATCCACCTTCTAATGTTGTAAGATACATACGTCGTTGTTGAGACAAAATGCATTTTCCCGTGTGCTGTGCTTAATGTTCTTTGTTTCGATGCCCTGAAGTACATACAGCAGTTGCTGGATGAGGAAGTCCTCGTTTACCTGGAGGTAAAATTTGTAAATGTAATCATAATTGCAATTTTTTAAACAAATAACTGGTAAGACTTGGTTTATGCCAGACTTTGATTTGTGGGTTTTCAGTTAAAAACTACAAATATATTAGGTTATAAACTTCAAAATTGTTTTGATAAATAGTTGGCCCAGGCAGGACCAGAAATCACAGTTCTTTTCACAAATTAGCAAAGTTGACATTGATGGAAAATGAATGTGTAAGTTTCTAATATTAACTGGCTAATAACTTTGTTGGTATAACGGTAGAATGACAACACATGTTATAGTATCACATTATTTGGAACGAGAAGAAACAATATTGCATTCTGACCATGTTCTTGAACATAGACTGACTTGTTATTTTATGTTCAACATTAAAACTACTCAAACATAGATATACAAGTTAAAACATCCATTTACTTACTTTACTTCTGTTGCTAACAGACTTTGATAGAGAACCTTGATGCAATATTGTGTTGTCGCTTTTAATTTGAGCTGTACATTGGAGAAAATAATTAGGGTTGTATCGAGTACACATAAGCAATATGTAAAATTACTTTAAAGTGTGGCAATGTTTTTTAAAGGTTATAATAACTATTAAGTACATTAATATACCTTGCTGCTTTGCCAAAGATAAAAATGTGTAGCAACAAAGTAGGTTGTTGTCATTTAAAAAATGTGTTTTTATGTTTAAGTTAGTTAAGCAAAATCTAAAAAAAGGTGGTGCAACATGCACAATATATCTTTGTACTAGGGATGCACAAACTAGAATATCTTGGTATTCTAGAATAGTTATTTCGAATCCAGAATATCGAATCCTATTCTATATTAAAAAGCAAACTCGAGTTAAAGTGGCAAGATCGTCAAAAATTCCTGCTTCCGCTGACTACCTCTTTGGCCAGTGTGTTACATACTTAAAATCATAGGCGGCGATTTCAGTAAAATGTTACCGTTGCGCGAAATTTTATGACGTCACAATCGGCCCTATGCCTCGAACTAACTGGGATAGAACTATGATACTAACGATTTACAAAGTTAAAAGATTAAGCCAGGAGTTTAAGTGTTTAATCTAACTACTTTCCCCGCTAAAATATTGCATGGTCGTTAATACGCTGCTCAGCGTCAACAATACGGAAAGAATATACCAAATATTTATGTGTCTGCAAGGGCTGTGCAAGAACCCAAATTCTTATAACGGTTAACTGATCAAAGAAAAAAACCGTTAACCGTTAACCGATGTTAGCCTACTGTTCTCTCTAGCTAATACTTAGTAATGGGAAGAACATGGAAAAAACGGGAGTGCGTCAGTGGTCCTGTATTGAATCTAGGTCAACGTAACCCTAGGTCAAACCGCCGACCAAAGCAATAAACACCGCTGGAAAAGCGGCGCTGGTTAGACGATTTAATGTGATAATTATTTAAATGCGCAAGGAATTTTTTGCGTAATTATAAAACAGACATTGCAGCGCAACGGTGGAAGTCGGCGCGCTTATAATATCCGTTGTAATTAACGCTGCTGCAATATGTACAATGGAAATAAAAAGGAACTCCATGCAATTATAGTTTCTTAATGTGCAATGTATATTATTTCGAATCCAAATATTCGAAATAAACGTAATATTTGGATTCGAATCCCGTAGGATTCGAATCCGGAAGATTCGATATTCTAGTTTGTGCATCCCTAGTACTATGTTAATTCATTTTACTTTTCATTGGTAGTACATTTTGCAATACAAGGGTGCAATGTATCACTGTCCTTAATAATAATAATACATAATAAATTAAACATAAAAATATATGACCCTCAGAAGCTTTATGTTTTACAAACTTCAATTCAAAAAGCTGAAATTTTTCATTCTAAAAATTATACCGAAATGTCAACAGATACAAAAAGTTTACAAAGTACAAATTTTTAGATTGTGTTGTATTGGTTTCAATTGGTATTAAATGAAAACCAAGTTCTCCAAAACCAAGTATAATATGTGTTCCACCAGCAAGTTTTGTAAATAGATAGATATTTTAACCACGAGAAGCAACTCCAGTCTCATTTGCAAGGTGCAAACTATACGCTTTACAGTTAGGGTTGTATTTTGAGTTGGTGTTAAATGCTGGAGTCAGAGAGTACCCCAATCGTGAAGATAGCTCAGTGGATTGCAAAGATGACTGCGTTCGGTTGTATGGAGTGTGTATTTCACTTGGTAGTTGGGACATGCTTCCAAGACCTAAAAAAATCCCAAATGAACAAAACTTGCCTATTAGGTATGAATACTACACATATAATTTTTGTTAAAGATATATTACGATGAATTGAAAGGCCATGTTATGTGAAAATAACATATTCTTAGCAAAATATCACATGCAGAAGCCTTAAAAATATGATTTCACTATTTAAATCATTTTTTATACATTTTAAATGCAGCCAGCTAAACAGGTGTATGAAGTCATGTTTGTTTCTACAGGAGTTATACATATACTTGCCTTGTCATAATTAATACAGAAATGTCAAGAGTATTGCACCTACCTCCATGAGAGCTGTTAGGAGCAGCCGTGCCAAATCCACTGCTCGAGGTAATGGAGTCATTGGTGAAGTTGCTATTAATGGGGGTTGACGCTGCTGCGAGACCTTGTCGAAACTTTAATGACCCAACTGAAAACTAAAGGAGAATTTTACAGTAAAAGTTGTTTTTGTCAATCAATTTTATGAAGAAAATTTGTTACCATTCACGACAGATTCAACAAAACCACAGCGTCCAAAAATCTTGATTAGTCACTGCATTGTCACATGCTTTATAGGGGCCTACTCAATTACAGGTATTTAAAAAAAATTACAACAAAAAACCCTCTTTGATTATTAACAAGATCTTAAAAGTTTGCGCAAAACGAACTGATTTAGAATAGATAGACCTGTACACAATGTAAAAAAAGTGGGACAGTCAGTATTAATTCAGAAACCAGTCAGGTGTTGCAAATAATAAATAAATTCCACTAGCGCCAAAAGAACATTATATGCGTAAATATGCCATAAACAATTAAACGCATTGCACAAAGAATAGAACCATTGCATTCTACAAATGTAGTATTTGTACATTTTATCACTTGCAAAATATTACTTATTATTAATTAGTGAAATAGGTCATACTCATAGAATAAAAAGGAACAGTTGTATATTTATGAAATTTCAAGACAGTTTTAGTTTATCTTACTTTTTGGTCAGCTTTTCCAGATAGAGAGTGGAGTAAACACAATATAGACCAGCGATTATTCAAGAACTTGCACTGCTGTAACTTTCGATGTAAACTTGTGATTTTTACCGCATCATCCATACGGTCTTGTTTTACCACTAAAAGTAAAGACATTTCAAAAAACAAACACAGTTAGTGGAAAAACTTGTTCTTTAATAAAAATTGGCAGTGCCTTGATAAACAAATGCATTTCTTGAACAGCTAATCTCCCATTTGCTTTATTATCTACTTTAATTCTGGTAGGCCCACCCAGACAAAGCTAGTACCTACATTCTGATCACGGTAAACTGTTCTAAAAACAGGGATCAATCTTTTTAAGCAGTTGGAAGGGACTTTAAATATTTCCCTGTAATTTTTTGAACATTAGTTTGTATCAAAGATTAAAAAATAGTTCCATTTCAATAATTATTTACAAGCACATTTCCAACAAGACTAAAATACATACAAAGAGATTTATACAGTAATCTTACTTTGAATTTTAATTTTTTCAATGAGTCCAACCTCATCGACATTTGGAACCGATCGGTTTTCACAATGCGATAGTATCCGTAATGCATAACGTGTTGTCTTTGCAACTGCATCTTAAATGTTGTGTATATGCAATCAATTGACAATTTGATTCTATTAAAAACTGGCAGGAGATAATAGAAAATAGTCACGTTCATTCCACTTAGCACAAAAAAAGGTTTTAAACAGAGGTAGTTGTAGTGAGTAAAAAAAACACAATACTTAATTGAGGCAACAATATGGTTTTTATACCCAATATTGTTTATTAAATTTATTCGAAATTTGTAATGGAATATAGACATTGCTCAGGAGTAAACCTTAAGCAAAGCAAGCTTCTTCACTTTTTATATATTTTTAATAATGGTTTTGCTTAGATCGTTTTATCTATTTTTTTTCAATATTACATATAATTCTCCAAATTCAACATGCCATTTGGGAAAATGTAAATCAGTATAAAATTACGTACTACAAATAGGAATACTATAAGTCTAACTTATCCTATTGTTTAGTGATCTTAGAAAGTTGAAGCTAAGTGATATACGAATTTAGGCTGGGAAAACAAGAACTGTGTGGTTTTTCGGTGTTTCATGTTTAATAAAACTGTTAAAATATCTTATTATTTAATTTATGCTCCTTCATTAGTTATATAAATTGGTTATATAAACTTACCTGTATTTTTATTCCCTGTTAAAGCTTGGCAGAGATGATGCACTGCAACTTCGGGAGTTATTTCAGCATCACCCATTTTTCTCTTGGACAAAATTATTCCACTCAAGCAGATGCAAAAGTTTAAAAAGTATTAATCTTATTATACAGCCGAGCCTATACTATAAATCTAAGGTTTGGATGGGAGTATGGTAACCGAATTTTCGACAAGATCTCTTGTGTACATAAGTGTCATGATAGTAGAGTTAACACAACGCCAAAAGTGTATAAGCATTTACTAACATTTTACATTACCTAAACCTACACGTAGTTAAAAATGAAATTAGGCGATAACGGTAACCATTAAATAAAAGACTTAACCGATAATTTTCATTAAAAGATTCCCAGAGTGAGCGACTTTGGGGCAACACTAAAAGGAGGGAAAGCGGGAAGGAGGGATGGAGGAAAACTGCTCACTAAAACTATAAAAATATAATTTAAACCCTTCCCTTAACACCAATCTTAACTCCAGAACTAACCCTAACACTAATCCCATGTGTAAAACTAACTCTCATGGCCTAATCTTTATTTTAGTGTGGAGTTTCCCTCCTTCCCGCCTTCCCTCCTTTTAGTTTTCCCCCGACTTTGTAATTTGTTGTTTTAAATGTATACATGTAGTCACACAACAATACCAGTATAAAACTGTGCAACAATGAAAGGTTGCACATGGAAACTACTAACCCATTTGCTCTTTCAGCCGAAGGGTCGCAGGTTCAAAACTGGTCGCTAGAGAGTCGGTTGTGTCCTTGGCCTTGGGTAAACCACTTAAAGGCCAGTGAAATGATGAGTTTTATCAAATTAAAGAAGGTATTAATCATACACAACCCATTGTAATAGCTCAGATAACCCGACGGTGGGCGCGAGCCGCGAGGTGATCTGACAATTGCCCGTGTGTTAATCCTCTTGGTTTTCCCATTCACGAGGATAAACATGAATATCCTATCCACACGTACGTCGGCTAACCCAGTGGATCAATAATTTAAAAATAGCAAAAGCTAAACGATTGAGGAAATCACAAATAAAATGTTAAAACACAAACCACTAACTAAAATTGAGTTAACCGCATAAAAATAATCACCGTTAACTCGGCAAAGCGTCTGTTAGTTGCCGATAGTGATTCGAATTCCCGCCGAAAAAAAACTTTGTCGAATATACCGTTCTTGTTTTAAATGGGCTTTACTTGATCTAACGTTGATAGATTGATCATTTGTATCCTGATGATCAGAAACACACACATTGCAGGATCAATACTGTATACAGTGTTTCATTTAATAGATACCTCCAACATATTATGTAATACTCTGGAGCGGCCGTGAGCTCACGTGCTCAGTTGCTCATTTGCGACAATGTGCTTAACGTGTACAGTCGCGTGGCGAAATAATTAACGCAACCGATAAATATAGCAATTTACACTTATCTGATCTTAGTGATAAGCCCATTGTGTATTTAAAACTTAGTTCGGTAAGTTGCATAAGCTATTTTCAATGTTGGTATAAAAAGTCTTCAACTTCGCAACTGGGGGATACCTTCGGAACAAGACCGACAACCCGCGACGAACCATCAAAGACTCAGTTGCTTACACTTTTTTGCATTCGCTTTTATTTTCAAAAGCCGAATCCTTGAAGCATAGAATTTCTAAAGAACCAAACAGATTCGTGTCATCAATGCCCAACTTTGATCGCTTTTCTAGATTTTTTTCTAAAATTCAACCATTTTCAAACCAATTTGTTTCACGCCCCATAATAACAGGTGAACGTTCCTTCAATTTAATAAAACCCATTAATCCACTGGGTCAGGCAATGTCCGTTAAGTGCCTTGGCCAAGGACACAACCAACTATAGCTAGCGAACAGTTTTGAACCTACAACCTTTCGATTGAAAGGCGTCGCACTAAATCACCAGAATAACCGGCCGGACTAATGTAATTTGGAGATGCCGGGGATTGCACCCGGGGCCTCACACAAAAACACAATTAAACATAACGCAATAATTGCCAAAAACCAATAAAGACGTAAGGTAATAAAAATTTATTTACCAGATTCCTTAAATGCAGTGACGTACACGGAAAGTGTCAACCACGCGTTAACCACCACTATTAATTATACAACATTTAGACTGCACGCTATGTGTTTACGTATGTATTTGATTGAGGTTTATGTTTATTGAAACACTACTTAATATACCACAGCATTATAAATATATACATATTAGCTATAACACCTATACGCGTTTGATCTTTATTGAACATTTCCTTTCTGTTTATATTACTGTTAAAGGGTTTGAGTGTGGTAGAGTTTATGGGTGTTTCCGAACAAACAAATCGAGCAGTTACGCGTGCACAAAAGAAGATAGTTTTTTCATAATAAACGATAAATAAAATTATTTCGTAAACCTACACCTACACTAAGTAGATTATATCGTTCTATCCTGTGGGTATTGTCCAACAAAAGTGTTCGGAAACACAGATAGGAGCATGTTTATCCCAGCAAATGGGAAAACCAAACGGGTTAACAAACGGGCAATCGTCAGATCACCTCGCGCCCACCGTCAGGTTATCGGAGCTATTGCAATGTGTTCTGTATGGTTTACATGTTCCTTTAATTTGGTAGAACACATTAATCCGCTGGGTTCAGGCCATGTCCGTTACGTCCTTGCCCAAGTACACTTTCGACTAGCTAGCGACCAGTGTTAACCCAAGTCACCAGACTAATTTTTCGGACAGATAAAGTGATGCAGCATAAAAATTACATCATAGCAGCCTAGGCCTACAATAATTGCATGTCATTTATAAAAGTGGTAAGCATATCCCGTCACCAATATTAGACTTACTTTAATGGTGTCTATTTTTCTGTGCTTTATCCAAACACCACTGGATTAAATTTAAATTTCTAAAATTGGATGTTAGTAAACATCAAATCAGCTTGTAATTTTAGACTGTACACTGCAAGTGTTTGTGGTATAAGGTATGTAAAATGCTGCAAATAGCTTTACTTATAAGACCAGTTATTTGGTCACGCATGAAATATTTGATTACTGCGACTTTTGTAGCTCTTAATCTGCACATAAAAAGCGTAATAAGATATGTGTAATTTATAATACTAAATTATAGACTATTCGTCTTTGAACATCACGTTTGACATTGCGTGACCCAAAGACTTTTTAAATAACGCACGCGAATTTACACTTTAAAGGTCATTAGTAACCTATTGATACCAAGTTGTAAGTGTGTTTTCCAAGGTCATTTATAATACAACATCAACTGATATTATCGTATTCACCGTAAAGTCCAAAGAAATTTAGATTTCACTATGTAGACTTATCAAATATACTTAACCCTTTCGTCCTGTAAATAAATTGATGTAAATAAATTATGTTGTACAGGTTGTATTGACGTACACTTCGTAGCGATTATTTACATTTTACGTTGACGTAGATATTTATTGTTAAGCATACCGATAAAGTTATGCGGCATAACTTACTCATATGACCGACAGCCGCCACTGATAATTGTTTATTGTTAATGCTGAGGGTAACAAATAAATCTCATAGTTTTTAAGTCACGCCAGTTCTGCCTCTGGGCAAGTGTTCTTTGCGAGTCCGATTATCTTCTTTGCGAATCCGTTACAATAAATTTTTACTTCGGAAGTGGCAAGATTTAAAGCAACGAACAATTACGCTCAGCACAACGTTTGCAGCCGGTAAAACCAGTTTTTGTTAATTGCAATACGCGCTGCATATGATTTTTAGCCCGCCTCGAACATGCTAACGCATAATGTGATCATATGTACAATTCTTTTGTCGGTGATATCACTTTCAGATCAGCAGGAACCTACAAAACGTAAGTTAAAATTAAATTGTTGTATCATAGTGGCGTTTTGATTCCAGAGGGGGACTGTGCACAAGGATAGGTTTACAAAAGAGATTTTTTACTCTGAACTTAACAAGTTTATACGTGCCCGGCTATGTTAAGGAAGGATTATTATATTGCCCACCGTCGGGTTACCGGGGCTATGGTGGTGTGTTGTGTATAACTGAGACGTTCTTTAAATTTTGCAGAACCCATATATCCACTAGATTTAGGCAATGTAAGTATATTCTCACAACCAACTAGCAAGAGACCAGTTTCGAATCTGTAAACCTTCGTCTGAACGGCAACGCACTAAACCTGCAAACTCATCAGTGGGAATAATAGTTACTCGCATTATTCGTTTATTTTGCAAGGGAATCATTTTTTCGCCGAATTGTGTTATTGGCTCCAGGATTACTTTGTAACGTCCAATACAGTTAATCTTACTTTTATGAAACAATAAACTGTGCTTTAAAACTTGTTGTTATACAACTCAGAGCTTAGCGCTCGAGCATACCCATTTCAGACATTGTGCAGTAACCGACCGTTTTGCCTATAACACCAATATATTACAGCGGAGGTTATAGGGACGTGTGGAGGACGGTACAGCGGAGTGCGAACTGGCAGCTTTGCAAGTCCTGGTTTTCCGTATTTGAATTACAACTCCACTGCAAGCTGTACGTATGAAATAGAGGCACCTCCTGGTTATATAATTGCAGTAAGTGAACAGTCTACAAAAATTAAAAGGGTTTAATTGGCTTTCAACGAGTTAAGCAGCAGTGTGGTACAAGTAAATATAAACTATTTCGCGGAATAAACTCGTGGCCTGGTATCAAGTATCGATGTCTGAAAATAACTTAAATATTGACAATACATTAAAAACTAAAATAGATGCTGCATATTTTGCCTTTTTGAAAAAAAAAACATATCTGAATGAAATGAAACTTAACACCTCTACTGACTAGAATTCCATACTGGTTTGGAAGCATTAATTGCATATTGCTATCGTCAATGCCGTGTTTCCTAATTCTAACGTTAAAGATTTCTCTATCTGTTTCAGTATGAAAGCACGTACATGAACATAGAACCTGAACTGTTTGGTTTGTGCTTGGATTTTGTGGCGGTTTACAAGACTGGGAACGTAAATGACGAGCCAGAATGGTTTTGTGGGAGCACTCGTATTCCACAGGATTCCACAACTGGAAATCGACTCGTGTATGTTTGAACTTTTAAAAGTATTCCGTCGTTTGCAAATCCACACGTCTTACTGCGCCCCAGTTATTAGTTATCTCATGACCTATATTCTGGTACGTCCGATCGGCTTAGTGGTGTATTAGTCCGAAGGGTTGCACATTCGAAACTGGTCGCTTGCTATAGTCGCTAACTCGTCGGTTGTGTCCTTGGGCAAGGCACTTGACAGACATTGCCTAAACCCAGTAAAATGATGGGTGAAAACAAAACAGCCAAAAAATGGCTGTAAAATGAAAAGAAACAGCCAAATCATACACAACACACTGTAAATGCTCCGGTAACCCGGCGGTGGGCGCAAGATATCTGACAATTGTCCGTGGGTTAACGCCCCTTGCGTTTTCCCATTCACTGCGATTAAACTGAATAAAAATCTTCTTGTTGTCCTGGGTACAAAACTATATGTCGATATAGTATGGTGTGTGATTTCTCAGAAATTTGATCGTTAACAAGTTTTCATTACAGAGTTAGGTTTGAAAGCGATTCCACGTTTAACTATCCCGGGTTTGTGATCACATGGGCAATAGTTGACCCTACAGCTTTACCTCCAGTTTTAGAATGCAACTTTGATGGGGCGATTCCTCTTTGCTCAGGTAAATTGTCCAAAAATAGTCTTTTACGTTTTATTACGTTTTACTTTAGGATGGACCCAGTTTCAGTATGACTCTTTTGATTGGTTAATTGAAAGAGCGAGAAATGCGGGGACTGTCACCGGCATAGGAGAGGATCACACGACTGGTACTACAAGTTAGTATCAATGCATATTATCATCCGGTATACTTTAAAGCTACGATTTATTGTTTCAACAGTCGGCAGGTATGCATACATAAAAACATCAGATGAATATGGTCCGGGAGCAAATGCCTTTTTACTATCGCCAATAGCTCATGTAGCTGGTAAGTCAGTTGGGTTGTTTTGAACTTACGTATTCTTAAATAACAAAAACTAATTAGTTTGAATGTTAAAAAGTCCTTAATTCCTATGCATCGATATGCCCGTATAACAAGGTTCTTGCATGGGTCTGTATAATAAGGACAATCCTTATACACGGGTAGTTACATACATTACTGATTGTCCTATTGTTTATTTTTTGTCCTATTGTTTATTTTTCCAGCGTAAAATCGTTTCACACGATCTAAATACTTTAATATATCTAAATAATCACCTAATAAGGCGTAAAATTGAACATGAACAACCTATTCTTCAAATAGACGATGACTACTGCTTTAATTTGTGGTATCGGTCTTCCGGCGACGGTTACCTGTACATTTTAAAAGTGAACAATGACGGATCAGCCGACTACATCTTTTCAACATCACGTGCAACCGATGGAGTTTGGCAAGCGGCTAGGGCTTATATTCCACGATCACAAACCCCTATACAGGTATATATGTAAATTCCAATGTGAACCAATTTTGTAGTGTGTATTTATATTTTACCCGGATATTGCAGGGTTTATTTTTACCGGGGTATTTGCAGTGTTTAACTTTTTATCCGGTCATGGACTCGCCGATAAAACTGTTTTATTACATTGAACTCTCGATATATAAATGGGTCGCGCTTATATGTCTATACAACCGTTTATTTTTCCGTGTTTATAAGACCCACTGCTTAAGATGTCCTAGTTATTAAAACAACCCGCAGACACCTGTAAATAAATATCACACTATAATCCAATTTAAAGTTTATGCTACAATAAAACGCTGCAAGACAATCTATTGCGTGAAACCTCTCGTCGGATACACGGGATAATAAACAGCACGTGGTATACAAGATAAGCTTCATTCGTACAGAAAACTGACTCGGAAGCATATTAAAAAATAATGGTAACATAACCTACAACTTAAAGTTATACATATAGGTCGCCACATTTGCAGCCATCTATCAATGTAATAAGTCTAATAAAGGCAATAATAAATATAACGCACAACTGTTTGGCATTGTCACACACAAGCTGGTCACAATTGATGTGACAACTCACTGACGTTATTTAAACAAACCTGCACGGCTTTTAAAATGCGCCGATTATTCACTTATTAATATTGGAATGTGTAACTTCTGTTTATCAATTTTACTCACAGCAATTTTACTGTTTTTTTTTTTTAAAACAATTTTTCAACCAACAACCAGTGAAGAAAATGCACATATTGACGTATTGCGATTAGTCTTATGCATAAAAATCATAAATATATAGCTACCAACCCATTTTCCAATAATTCATTTTCTTCTATTAACTAAAAATACAGTTAAGAACACCCAACATACATTTATACAAAAATTCCGCACTTCACAAAATAATAACCACACTAACAAGTCGCCAGCTAGACGCTTGGGTTTATGAAAACTGCCCTTGATGAACGTTTACAAAAACCTACGTTTCCCTTTTATAGCGGTCAATATAAATATCATATCCCATGCTTATATATTTGTAACTATCCAAGCTAAGTAAAATTATAGTTACTGTCCACTTTACGATATGAAGGAAACTTATAAAAAACATTTATCTTTCAGCAGGCACGATATTATAAATACCAATATTAAGGAGCACGATTGTTACCAAATACATACTACAGATTGCTATTGAGGGAGTTACCGGAGTTAACTCAACATTGGCTATTGATGACCTAATAATAAACAAAGGGCCTTGTGTTGCACCAAGCACCAGCACAGTTACGCCAAGAAGTAGGTTTTATAATTTGAAACTTTTTTGTATCTTTCATATTTATAAATATATCTACAGTAACAGCCCGGGTGACAACCGAACCTGCTACAACCCCCGAAACACTAACTACGGATGTACCAAGTAACGTTATGTGTATTGTTGTTTACTACGTTTTTTTATTATGATTTGTTTTACTCATTGAAACGGCTTTTATAGGGTGGTAAAATTTGTTTTATCTATGATTACGGACTAATTATGGATTGAGCTATGGTCAAACGTAAAAATACACGAAAATGGGTAATTAATAGCTCGACTGTTTGTTCATACGAACACTGTTTGTACATACGAAAAACAAGTGGATTCTTACGCCTTTTTTCTAAGGAAAAAGTTAGTAACAGCTCATAACAGCTCATTGATTCACAGGGAAGTATAGGCTAAATAAAATTACCTGGATCCATTGCAGACATATTATATATCAAATGCGATTTTAACTGTGCCCACAAATTCTGTCAGACGATTGACGAATTTCGTATAAAAATTGACCTGAATGACAAATACTTTAAATATCTTGGCCATCTTGTGGCCATTTCTTCATCAAAACTTATAAAACAGTGTAATCCACTTCCTATTTGCAGCTACAGATTCTACTGCCGAAACCACAGTTTCAAGCACAACTTTAGATCCAGCCGTTAGCAACATTCTAAACACATTGCATAATATGTTCACGATTCTAATAGAATGGGTTCGCAATAAGGTATGTCGTGACCACAAGTTTCACTTACATTTTCATATGACTTATACAACATCTTTTTATTGCTTTTCAGGAACACTGATAGAGTCTTAGACAAGAATACGCCACGGTCCAAGCTACAGAAAGTTATACTGTCTCAAGGAATTTTAAACTTTTTTTAAACTTTTTTTTAAAAGTAAATTATAATCCTAAGTTAAACTAGAATTCAAATGTTTAATTTTTTGACATGAAGTTTATAAACCTAGTATGCTTTTTCTGACTTGTGGCTTGAGGTGTATTTTTGAAAATGCCATATACGTAAATGATTATTTTTACGGCTCGTCAGCTTAAAAATAAAGATTTTCTTTTGAATTGTACTTCTCATGCACCGCTGGAATCCTGCAAAGACAGCATATATAAAAAAAACATAGATCAAGTCGGACAATTGTTTTTCTGAGGTCTAACCTGTATCCATTTGGCAAAGAGAGACAGTAAGTTTTGAAACCCGGATGTAATTTGATTGTTTGCTCTTTGTCGTTGTGAATCTAACTTGCTTTGTGCAGCGTCCGGACAATCTCGGTATTTAATACACCTGAAGAAACGATAAAAAATAATGGTATATGATTTGGATGAGTTAATGGCAAAACTTACGTTCCATCATGAAGATATGGCAGATGAAAAGGGCATGCGCATCTTGGAGTACATACAGAGCTACATGTCGGTACTTGTAGTCCATCTGCACAGGTCCTGTTGCATTCACTTGCGCATGTTTGATATATCTGATTAAACGGACATCTGACCGTGACTGAAAAAAATAAATGGTATAAAAGAGCATTTACAATAATTAATATTATACTACCGTAAGATGGAACTATAAAGACGCCAATCCCAACAATAGAGGAAACTAGAGAGAGATGCTAATCCTAAAAAATATTATATGTGTATCACAGTAACTATCATATCGAATATAGCTGTGGTATAAATGTTGTTTTAACACAGTAAGTTTCATATCATATGCAGGATAGAATATATGTCCATTTTTATCCTCAGGGAAAATGCAGGAAATTAGTTAGTACATACACATGTACAGACATAGACATGTACAACATAGACATGTACAACATAGAAATGTACAACAAATAGCAACATATTGAACGCATTATGGTTTTAATTAGTCATTTGTTTACCAGGCTAAGTTAAAAATCCTTCGAAGCTATGGTGGGATCGTCACTTGAACCGATTTTGAAAAGGCTTTGGTAGATGACTCATTCGCGTTAAACATGCGGCCACACGACCGCATGCACTATAAACATTGAACGAGAAAACGACGGATGGTTTTAGTCATAACATCTTCCAACATACGGTCTGACACGCCAAAGGTAAGAAAGAATTCGTTTGGCCGAACTTAGGTAATTGCAAAGGAAGTATAAAAATGACTGCTCTACGTACTGGAGCAGTTCGCTTCGTCCGAGCCGTCAAAGCAATCGTCGGAACCATCACATACAAATTCTTTTCGTACACAGCTGATCTCAGTTTCGTAGTCGGAGCCTTAATCGAAAGTAAAGAAAACATTAATAATAAGACGTCAACAAAATCAATATTTCCGAAGCATAATGCTTAATGAGTTGTAATTCTAGTATTTATATACTTAAAAAAAAAGTCAAAATAATAGACAAATTGAAAATGGAATAAGTTCATTACGAAATTTAATTTTTTTTAAATCTTCGGTTGAACCCAATTAAATTGCCTTTAAGGCCAAAATTCATTTTTATTTTTGACGATCTATTGAAAAATATTTTAAACCTACCTTCTTCAAAGAAATCAGGGAAAGGATTCTCACAGGCGAATTGGTTCTCGCCGCATACATGCTCTGCGTACGAATATAATGATCACTTGTAGTTGAGTGTGGTACATGCCATCAACATTAATTATAATGTTGTTAACGTTGTCCTTTGTCGGTAGGACTTAGGCAATTCAAGTGGCTAACCGCACTTGGCAAACATAGCTATTTCTCGGCACCACATCGAGAAAGGTAAATATAAAGTGCACTTTAAACCCACCTGAAGGACACCGACCATCGACTACAGTTACGTCGTCGATAGCTACGTCAGACCTGTAGCTCGTACCACGAATTGCCTCAAATACCACCTTCAACGTGTAAACGAATTTATTATTTACCCGAAGTTGGGATATTGTATAATAAAGCCTAATCAGGAACTGATACCCTTACATTTATTTATTGCTTAAGTAAACGAAAATGAGATACAGCACTTTTGTTTATCATCACATACGTGGAAAACAATCGTTTATGTGACCTCTGTCAGGTTACTAAAGATATTTCAGTACGTTTAGTAATTGTGATAATTTCAGCTTTCAAAGAACCGTCGGAATTTATGAGTTGAGGCGCCGATCTTTGAGCATCGAAGAAAGAAGCAGATTTAATTACCGTGGAAGTCGCGAACGACAGAAGTGCTCGAATGGTATACTTACAAGTTTTGGATAACTATGGATAGTGAACACTTCAACAACCTCTCCTACAAATTAGTTTAATTTAATTTCCATACACGAACCTGGATAGTTCGGTTGTAATTTCGCAGGCTAACCGAAGCCTTTATCCACTCAGGACCAGTGTTGTTAACATATGAAGCCTCGACGGTTCCACCGGCATTATTGGCCAATACAATCACGTCAAGCTGGCCGTGGCCATGGTTGTGGTACCAAAAATTGAGGCAACGATGTCGATCACCTGTGAACGATTAAAAAGAAATTGAATTTGAAATTGGAAAGAAAAGAAAATTTGTACGATACTTTGAATTAATGGGGACTTTAGCGCAGCTGTGTGCCCGTGATCGATACCAGATGCTTCAATGTACGCATATCTACCATCTGCAATGCATTAAACCGATTATTGTCTTAACATTGTGTTTGTTGCGTTACACTTACCCATCCGGCCTGTGGTGTGGTCAAAACTTGGTCCGGTGCGAGGTGAAGGGGTCGGACCTCGTAGAAAAGTCCAATTAAAACTATCATCTGGCGACTGGGTCCACCCTAAACAAATTTGTACGGACTGTTTATAAAAAAAGTATTTTTCGAGAAGGCTTTACCTGGGCATAATGGTATTGGGTTATCGAAATTGCAGTTCACAGAAGGTGGCATTGTCCGTGGTGACAGAATCCACCACGCTATTACAAATCCACCGTGGGATATAGAAACATCAGACACAAACATCACTCTGGGAAAAATATTTTTCTGAAATCAATCAAACCATCGAATATATACGACGTAACAACCTACGTCAGTTTACTACCGGATGACACGCTGGGATAGACTATTTCTCCGCCGCAGTAACGATCGAATGATTCGTCGTTGATGTCACCACTTTGAAAAATATCTACATAATCGTAGCATGCGTCTTCCGCCCTGCGTTCCAAATCCATGTAAAGACTTTGGTACTGTGAAAGACATACATATTTACAGCCAGATCTTTGCAAAGCAGCTTTGTTTTCACTAGATGGATGAGTGGATAGATGTGTCATTTGTATTCTAGCGTGTGGGGAAATCACATTGAGGGAATTACCCACGGTTGCTGTCTAATAACTCGCATGGTCTATAGTTGCCGAAGCTATTGCAGTGTGTTATAAATGTTGTAACTTTGCTGATGTTTTACGCCCGCCCATTCCTCCGCTAAATTCAGTCGAAGTCAGCCAAGTGTGTCTTGTCCAAGAACACAACCTATTTGATAGCGATCATTTTCGATCCGCAATCTCTCGATTGAAAAAAGATACACTAACCCACCACGCTATTCAGTAGGGCACTGTAATTAATGGACCAAACTCAGACGTATATGTGTTAAAAACGAAATCAGTCGCTAGCTTCTGGGTTCTCGGTTACAATGTTGATCAAAGTAATAAAGTTTGCTTAAACCCAACGGCTTAATGGGTGGAAAACGCCCTTATTAATATCTCCATTGTGTACAAATACAATGCAATATTAGTCCCGGGTATTCAGACTGTCGGCATGAGCTAATCGGGCAGCAAGTACCTGTCAACGCCCCTCATTTCACCAACTTATTATCATTTTCCAGCATTATGTGATTAATACATATTTTTACCGCGACAACTTGGCCGGGACCTGCGAAAATCTCGTATTTGCAAGACACATCCAGTGTGTAGTTTGAATGTGGAAAGCGCGGGCTTGCAATGGTTCCATTTAAAGTTCCAATAAACTTCTTTCCACACGTTCCCTTTTGCAATCCCAGTGCTAACAATGCATATTAATTAAAAAAAATCGGGATAAACTCATCACATATAATACCATACAACAACGGACAGTAGGTTTATATTATGTATATGGCGGGTTTCGAAACAGGCCCGGCAAAACCAGTTTTCGAAACGATGGAATCTTAATTTTTTAACCACATAGTTTAACCACTATATATGCTTCACCTTCATTAGCAACCTAAATCTAAATTTACCTTTTATTATGAAAAATAAAACGACGTCATATGACATTTTCTAGTGTTCATTAAGCTCTTTAATATAGCACATTTACGTTACCAAATCTTTATTTTTTGTAACTATTTTACAATTATTGTGCAGTTTCTTTGTGTTGGCCATTGTCCGTTTGTTAAATCATGGTAATAATTTGGCATTGCCGGCGTAATGTGATAAAAGAAATATGCTGTCTATTCTACTTACGTTTTGTAGTTGAATGCTGGTACCTGCTGCGCACCAGAATATCCTGGCATATAAAAATAACTATACAAAGACGGAGGCGCATTTTTAAAATTCCCGATTCTTGGTTGTATTTATAAGCGCAGACTAGCCTTGGATTGACCTGAGTTAATGTGCTAAGGTTATATTGTCTGCCAAACAGCTTAAACTTGTGTTAAGTTAATGCCCTGCAGGGCTATGGCTCGAAGGCGTGGTTGGTAGTACTTTGATTTGGCACATAAAACTTCCCTGAATCCGCACAGAACCGGTTGCCCAAAAATTACGCGTTGACCTTGTTATTTAAGCAATAGCTACGCTTTGAATTGTATTGGCATTATCAATCACTAAAATAGACTATGGAAATGATTAAAGTGTCGTTTTTGTACTATCTCTAATTAGCGCAAGGAGAAATTAGTACCGATCATCCAAAATAGCTCGGAAGTTTGGACGTCTGGCTCTTTATTTATTAACTTTGCGTACGTAATTATTTCTTCGTAGATAAGGCCCAGTAGTCCATGAACTACTTACAGTCATTTTTGACTGGCAAATTGACATTTATTTGACAATCTTGATCACCGAAGTTGATATTTATCAAAATGCTAATTTGACCACTTTGCGGTGACTGTATTGACATTTGTAAATGAGCATCCCATTATAAACAAGCGAGAAAATCACGTGTGTTGAGTGCGATACTTCGTTGAACTGGTAGCGTTTCGAACCCAATGTAAGTCGCCGCCCACAGAGACCAACTCTGACAAACCTCCATCGTTTAAACTCGCCCTAAACCGTTTCGTCGTAATGCAAATCGCATGTTTGCTTTTAATTTACACAGTTCAAGGCTGTGGTGCTTTTGGTGATTTATTGCTACTGACCAACCACGCTCCGCCATAATAAAATGATATTGTTTTGATTAAAGGAACTGACTAAAATACAGAAAAGAATAATAAAAATCATTGATTTAATTGCGTATAATTTTTTGGAGATTTTTTGCTTAAAAGAAAGAACATACTGCGCAACCAGATTGCTTGATTTGTCAGTGTTCATAAACAAGCCGCATGTGTTCGTTTAATTAAATACTATATAGCAGTGGTTCTTAAACTTGTTGGTGGTACCGAACCCCGAAGGTTTTATGCGGGCATTCACCGAACCCTTCGTTGAAATTTAAAATATATCTGTTAAAAAACTTGAGCCTAAAGTGAACTATGCATCTGTTGCACATGATATCTTATTATTCAAAGAATAAAAACAGCCCACTGGCTGAGAAGCACCGAAGTAGAGGACATTGTGACTGCTATACACATAGTGTGTGTATACTTATCTTAATCTCCGCGGAACCCCTGATACTGATTCATCGAAACCCTGGGGTTTGAACCCAGTTTAAGAACCACTGCTATAGAGTGTCATATTGGTATCACAGGCAAAACAATACAAATTTTATTTTGATTGAAGATTTTGCCGTATTGTGGCTCTCCAATCAGAAAAATCATAGAGTTTATACAATATTAAGAGTAATATTATAAATTACAAGGATAGGATAAAAGGGAGATATTTATGTTTATTTCCGTAAATGGGAAAACGAAGTGACGTTAACACTGCGGCAATCGTCAAATTTACGGAAGTGTTGAATCATAAATTAAAGCTGTCTGCCTAAACCGCATATATTGTCTTTTTACTTTTGGAACAAACTTTACAGGTGATATTTCGGGGTTTATTTAGTTTGGTTTTTTTTTTCGCTTGTTTTATTACATTAAAGAAGAATGGATTAACACACATGGTATGAAGAAGAAAAAAATGATGTGGTCGTTAAAGCTTTCATTAAACAAATAATTTGCGACAGAAAACGTTTTTAACACGAAATTAATGAAATTAAAACGTTTAAGTACTATAAGAAGGTAAGCCGGCTTTATGAGATTTAAGTGGAAAAAATCCTAGTCTGGTTAATAATAGTTTTAGCTCATTTAAAGACAATAATTGGGGATGGTGACGAATCTCTCGTTTATCTAATCTGGATTAAAACGAAAATAGTCCAGATCAGCTTAGCCCTGCATTGGGGTAAATACGGGGGATTGCTCATTAACTTAGTTAATTATAGCAATTGCGTATATTTTATCTTTATGACGTGTCTACCCCATTTATGGCAATATGCGTGAATACCACCCACCTGTCATTGCTTGTTAGTAGCTTTAAATTGGGCTAAACTAGGCAGATATTACGTGCTTCGCAATTTATCGACAGACTTATGCAACCCTTTGTATTTTAATCCTCTTTAATTCCGAACACGCGTGGACTTGGCCCGGTTCATACGTTCGCCCTTTCGTTTAACAGGCTATTATGTCCTAATATGGCAAACGGTGTATTTGATGTGATGATGCAACACACATATGCTTGTGCGTCATCACAGGCTCGGTTGGTTGTCACGTATACACTTGACCGCCGTTATATTCATGCCTCTGTGAGGAAAAGAGGCGAAATAGGCGTATACCTATAATATGTGTGTACTTATGATTCAATAAACGCTTTGTAGATAATGTATAAATGGCATACGGACCAACAGAGTCGAAACTACAGAAGCTCATTTCTGAAATGTCAATATGAAAAAATACCCTATACGTAGATACAATGTTTATCAGTTAAAAGACTAAAAAAGAGTTTTCAGTTTGTCTCCGCCTCGAAATTACTACGCATCCTGCGGTACTTGGTAAAATTGAGCTTCGACTTATTAAGACTTTGTTATGCCACGTCTTCATCGCATGACTAACACTGGTTAACCCAGGTGCCAATGAAAACTTTTGCAGCCAAGGTTAGACTGGTACGCGTCACGTTCAATCCCACAAGCCTACATGACCAGTGGCACATCACTTCTTGCCGCTAGGCGACGTAAAAGTAAAGCCTTTGCCTTTTTTAATAAATCTGGAGTTTAAAGTACATGTGGTCGAATGGTTATCACAACGGGCACATATACCAATTCTATATAAAATTGGAGTTAACAAAAAGACCACTACCGTGGGTTCGAACCTTTCCGGTAAAAAAATTGTACTGTATTAAGACAGATCAAATTATCGTGGGTTTGATGGCATGCTTGTAAAAGAAGAAGCGATAGGATTGCTTCATCTGCAATAGCGGCCGATTTTTATACAGAGCATGGACAAACGAACCAAACACGGGGTGAATCTCGGATGCACAAAGTGTGGAAACGGATCAAGAAAGAAACGATTGACAATTTTTTAATAAACAACGGAAATACTTAATAACTTGTTAACATCAGAAATAAGTATTTGATAATAATTAAATATTTTTAAAAAGGTATGGCACTGTGGTCATCATACCAAATCACGTGCATTTGCTCTGAGTCTTTGAGTATGCGATTGTTCATTTCTATTGCGCCGGGTGATAGGTACCGAAATCCCTATATAGTGTGTCACCGCTATAATAGAAAGATATTATTATTTTAGATTAATATTGTAAGATGCAATACTTTTTACCACGTGTGAAATTCGTTTAACATTTTTGTAATTATTTTTACGATAAATATGCCGACAAGTTACGATAAATATGCCAACTCTCACACAGCTTTTTTCTTGCTTCTATTCAGATATGGTGGTAAACCT
This sequence comes from Ciona savignyi, assembly GCA_000149265.1. Taxonomy (NCBI): domain Eukaryota; kingdom Metazoa; phylum Chordata; class Ascidiacea; order Phlebobranchia; family Cionidae; genus Ciona; species Ciona savignyi. The sequence goes on from CH003263.1 coordinate 1,999,941, forward strand.
TTTATCGAGAAAAACACATTTACGTTTACAAAAGAATGACAAAACAATTAGGTTTGGGTTGTATATGTATTATTTTGTATTAACGTGTGATGGTAAGTTTGCGTAAAGGGAATTTTTACATATAGATGGGCCACTGAAGTGTAGATTCCGTGGTGTTGTTTCATATCTCATTTAGCATTGTTAAATGAAAAAAAAATATTATTGTTTTAAATTACAGCACATCCGTTGACGCCTGTGTTTTATGTAGTTAAAATTACATCCGTTGAAGCCTGTGTTTTATGTACCACATCCTCTATTAGCTTAAACATGTATTTAATGGATATACTCGTGTGACTGTCGTTATCAGTTCCACGTGAACATGGTCACGTATTTAATTCACAGAAATGTGTGTTCAAAGATTAGTCGAAAGTGGCTTTTTATTGATTTTAAACCGCAATTTGGCAGTCACAACGATTCAAGCAACATTTGAAACGAACAAATATCTGGAAGCCTTGATCTTAGTGTCGATAAAATACGCACGTAGCCTTCCTTCTTTCCATAGCTCTATAAATTGGTGGGATCTTGGAAACACGGGACATATTCAAGAACTCCATAACAAGACTTGAAGTGAAGAAGAAAACAAAAGAAACGAAAAATCAAGCGATATGAGCTCCGTAAACTCAACTGTTCGAAGCCTACTCCGCTCTAACACCTTTGCGCGATCAATTATCAGCAAGAGATCAGTTCTTACTGGGAATTCGCCGCAAGCCAATAAACAAAGCGTTCCGAAACTGGTACAACCCTCTCGAGCAGCTAGCAGTGGTACCGCAGCGGCCGGGGTGCCCCAAAGTCCGCCAGTCATCTGCCGGCCGTGTTATCTGTCCGACCGAGAGGCAGTTATCGACTTCATGTCAACGAGATTCGTAACTCGGGAGCCTCTCATGAAAGCCATAGGAGCAACTCCACAAAACAGCAGCTTGTACGTGGAACACTGCATCGATGTAAGTGCCTTTTTTTACTCACTTCCCCAAAAATCATAAAGAAGAATATCTGACAATGTGAATATTTTACATATTGAGTTTTAGCTTTATTTTGAAATCAGAAAACAAAGAGTTCGTATTTAAAAAATGTCTATATGAGAAGTAGCATAAAGTAATTGGTAATTATTTATTAAATTACTTTACCGCGATGGTGTAAATAACAGATGTTGTCTAGTGTGTGATAACAAGGCGAACTGAATGTTTCCTGCATCGCCACTTTAAGGCCTGTGTTTTCGGAAGTAATTGACTCAATACGCGTCCCCAATCTTTCACTGGGCTATTTCTATCAAAAGCACAGGTGCTCAATGTTCAATTCTTACAATTTACAGGAGGCACTCATCCAAGGGGCTTCGTTCCTGGCATTAGACGATGTGTCTGGGAAAGTGTGTGGCGTGAGACTTAACGCGGTCGGACCGTCCAGCGGACTTGAAATGGAATGCGATTTTGGTACAACCATCAACGCAATACCAAAGGTAAAACTTGTTTCTTGTTTACCATATTCCACTGCTAGAGTTCATAGGTGTTGCGTGATCAATAGAACACGTAATGGTTTATTTGCGACAAACCTGTAGATTATTAACTAACGGTTGATTTCCCGTTTGTAATCCGGACTTTAATTTCAGTTCTTGAACGACATTGAAGGTGATATGGTCTCCATTTTGGGAACTGATCAGTTCATGCGACATATTGCGATTTGCGTTGAAGAAAGCGCAAGTCAATGCGGCATTGCTACACAGCTGATGGTGATGTCGGTTCAATTTGCCAAGCAAGAGCAGCTTAAACACCTGACAGCTATGTGCAGCTGGAAACTTCCCTTTAAACTTGCCACCAAAATGGGCTTCAGAAAAGTCCGTGAATTCGCCTACGCAGACTACGCCGCCAAATACGCACACCCAGATATAGCACCTCGATTTCTCAAACTCTCCGAAACCGAGAGCGCAGCAAGGGTGATGGTGCGCGATCTGTAAGCGAAAACGCCATTTCAGGAAACCACGAAAAATAAAGATTTCACTGAATGACATTCATATTTTCTTTCCTACCTCAGAATATTTCACTGCCGTTTTTCGTTTCGTTATTTTTTAATATATATTGTGTTTTCATTATTTATTTAAACTTTGCCCCCGACGTGTATTTTTCCAAAACCACAAATCGCCATCGTCAACAAGTTAAGGTCAACTGGTAGCGTACCACAGCGATATTGCCCCCCGAACCGGGCAGCAACAAATTTGACATTTGTAGAGTTTAAATTCAGGCTCCCGGACACGCGAGCGCTCGAAATGAGCTTCCGGTAATTGATGTCAAGTTGTCACGAAAAGACGTTAATTACGAACCGCCGAATCGGTAACCAATAATCAAATCAGTTACACTATGAGCCCCGAGCCACGTCGTATTGCCATTTTGTATTCTGATTCACGTTCAAACATTTATTTATATTTTCTTTACTTTCGATGGAATTTCTTCCAAGTAGTGGTTTGATTTTCTCACATTTGCCACTTCTTTTGGTTCCGCTTCTTTTTATTATTTTACTAGTGCAATGTAATAAACAAAAAACATATAATTATATCTGTTATCTTTAGGAGCAAAACAAAATCATAAAATGTTAAAGAGGAAGAGGCAGGATCTGATTCAGGGATACTATTGAACACATAATCAGATAATGTCGGACAGTTTGATTAAGGGATATTTAAGGAGTTTAAGAAGTAGATCATGACCAAACATATATTTACTTCGATCTTTACACTGACTACATTCCCTGTGCTTGATTCTCTATTAGGCTAGGGATTCATCTTTAGCGAATCTGCAAAAGCGAAATAGATTGCTTAAAAAGGTTTTACAGCACATTGCAATGGCAATTCGATGTCGGGCTAGGCGTAATCAGACAATTGCCATGCGATGAAGATATTGCCTCACATGTGGGGATACGAATGGGTAGGCTAACTGCTAAATACAGAGCGGGTTCATCGGCTGAAATGATGAGTTAAAATCAAAATAAGGGACGGGGTGTACGAATAGGAAGATCATACTCAGCACAGTTTTCTTTTTTTGTTAAATGTAATTTAGAACTAGGGCCTACATGTCTGTGTACGTTCCATCTACTAAACATTTTTTTGTGATCATGCTAATATAGGAATAGCGACGGAGTAGTTAATGTTTTCTTAGTTTATATGGGATGGACATTAAACCCTGAATGTGGTTTTAAAGTCCAAACAACTCTACATATAAGCTCATATACATACTGCTGTTTATTAAACCGTGGGAGTTATCGAACCTGGCGATATTTAACTTCATCGTCAGAGTGTAACTGAAAAGTAAAAATAAAAGGTCAAACAAATTTAAACAATTTGTTTTGTAGAATTGTACTGACAGCACGGTGTTTTGTTAAATACCGACTGGGACACAAATTTATACACGGACCTATTCCGTATCCTGAAAGTGAAACCGGCATATGTAAATCAAAGGATTCCACTTTGGCTCAAGGAATTTTCCTAAGTTTCGCCGAAACCGTGCTAATGAAACACCAGTTTGCCAAAACGAACGATCCAATTACCATTGTCAGGAAATCTACCGAATCAACTATGACGTCATTGTTAAAATTGCTGTCGGAATGTTACGTCATTTCACCACTCAGAAATTGATTGCTGACTTTGAACCGTATTTTTAGCGGCTCTTGTTATGTTTCAACTGCTCGGATTGACTGCTTTCACACAAGACCAAAAATCGGTTCTTTTAGTTGTTACATGTTGATGTTAAATACGTGAAAAAGTGACTTAGAACACAACCGACTAGCAAGCGCCTTGTTTCGAGCCTACCAACCCTTCGGCTTAAAGGCGCAGCACTAACCCACAAAGCTGCTTAAGTCAAAAAGAACTTGTACCGATCACCTTTGTTCCGATTATACCCGAAAAAAATTGTTTGGAAGATGTTAAAATATCAGATCACTTAGAAATAATTAGCTAAGTTAACATGCATTATGACAACTATTACAATGGCTAATTTGCATCCATTCCAACATTAATTATTAAACGGCCGACAGTGTTAACTATACAATCAAGGTAATTGTAACAGAAAAATATTACGTTTGAACACGCAAAGATCAATTTCCATTAGTACAGTTTTTGTGCTCTTCTCATTTTTATTGTATGAGCAAAGCATAAACACTTGAATAATTAGAAAATATTGAGCTTTTTCAAATTACATTATAATTGAAATTATAGTAACACTTGATTAAAAATTAGATTTACTAAATTCACAAAGACTTGCGAATTGAATTAAATTCCGAATTGGAAATAAATATAATAAAAGTCAAGTTTGAATCATATCAAATCAGAGTTCATTCTCATAAGCATAAGAACGACAAATGTATGTACCGGTACTTCTTTTATAGCATTTTGATAAACGCCGTTGGACAAAGCAGCTTCTTAGGGAAAGCCGGAAATTAGATTAGAATTAAAATTCGATCATCGAAACATTTTACAAATTGGATTAACGGCATTTCGTTATAATTAGTCTAATTGGACAACTCAAATTATGTAGTTGTCCCAGTCTGCTGTTCGGTCATCTTTCGATCTTTTTTATTAGATTATTCGCTTTAATAAAAACATAAAAAAACATATAAGCAAAATAGGGATCAACTGGGGTGTCATGAAATATTTAACTATTCAGACCATTTCAACCCAAGTCGATTTTATGCAATTTTGGCATAATCAAACATTTTCTAACTGTAAATTGATGGATTAATCCTGTATTTTACAATCGGTTTAAATGAGCAATTGCAAGCAGGTACCTAGTTACACAATTATGACGATTTTCGTGACCTTTTTAGTGACATACCCGATGGAAGTTTGGCAGAGTATTGGGGTGTCGGAAACATATTTTCTGGGATAAGGCAATTCGAAAAAGTTAGATGTCAATACCCTACATACCTAGCGTACAATACCTTGGAAGTTTTAATGCAAAACACGGGCTTGACCGCAAATTAAACCCACAAAACAAAGTTTTTCCAAAAGTACGCACGCGAAGTCAGCACCTGGTTGGCCTTCAACTGTCAACAGATTTGTCCGTGCGTAATCAAGATTAACAGCAAAATAAACGCTGCACCTGCAGCAGCTCTCTGCAACGGAAGTCCAATTATTTGGAACAAAATTAAGTGCAGAACACAGCCGCAGCAGTACTTTATTTTCGTTTAAAGCATCATACACCGGAAACAACGAAAGGCTAATTCTGTCACTTTTGATGACGCGTGCAATCTCACGTGGACTGAGTGTCGTTTTGTTTACATCACAGTTTTGAAAGAGAAACGGCCTATCAAACGGTCAATTTGACAACTTTTCTTGGATTGTTTAGAACAGGCTTCGGATTCGAGTGGTCAATTATCTTGTTTATGGCTGTTGTTAAATACTGGCGAGTCCTTGTTGAATGGTATAGTCAGCATGACCGCTGCTGGATTGTGGTTTTTTTTGTGCGAAATAAAAATTATATGGAGGCAAGGTCTTATGTCGTTTGCCGGTGGGCTAATTATAGTTGGTTGATACCACAATGTTCTAATCCTCCATAACACATGGCACCACCTCAGGTAACCTTGTTATAGAAGGCGTTCAAACATTTCCCTATTTCTTCAATCCAAACTGAGCTTACAAAAAGACTTTCACCTGAAATCCTGCAGAAGAAAGTCTTAGATTTGTTTACAACTTAAAATTCAACTTGGGATCTGCAACCCAAACTTCAAGCCCTCCAATATTTTTTAAACACCTCGAGCTGGTACTCTTCCGTTCATTCGGAAAATTTTCAAACAAAACAAGCAGAAATGTACAATGATTCCCCTAAAAACGAACCTACAAATACTGGATAAACCTGCGACTATTCGCATCCTTTAAATAAAACATTTATCGACGTACAAACATGTTAATCGAAATTCGCATCAAAGATATAGGTGCTGCACATCAAACGCCAATCATCAGTGTCGCTATTAATATTATAATTTTGACACATTGATTTACAAAGTTTGTACGGTCATATGACTGAATGGTTGATGCGACCGATACATATGCCAATTATATACAAAAAACGGTCTTGGGGACGAGCCCATCATGGGTTCGAAATTAAGCCCGGTAAATAAACTTGTGTTAGCTCGCTATGACCAAACGTTATAATTACAAAAACGTACAAACCACATTTTAATTACCCCTGCTTGCCAAATACTTATAAAAGAGAAACGTATGAGGTTCCCCATGTTAGCCTACCACAATTGGTATATTTCAGAACAATTTTACATTCACCTACAAATAGTTAAAGACGAAATTGGAACACTGATTAATTATAAATTTTATTGCAATTGATAAGTTACAGCTATATCGCTTATAGGTTTTAAGAGTCCTACGTTCAGACAGACAGCACAAAACTGAAAATGAACGTATAAATCCTTGCTTGTGTAGACCTTCATCACCTCCTAGCGGACCCGAATGATTTATCTTTTCGACACTACACTACCCATAAAACAGTATTTTGCTGCATAACACAGGATTTTCATAGACAATAATCGCATACAGCCCAGTCCTGAAAATATGTATCATTTGGAACAAAATAAAGAAACACCAGTGTTACTTTAAACCTTTTTATCACAAAACTAGATAATTCAACCGAGACTGTCGACCTTCCAAAATGTTCCTTTTACGAATATTTATTCTAAGAAAATAATTGCGCTACATTTAAGTCCCATACAGTTACTACCATATTGTATCGTTGTACAAAATTTTAAACGTTGCGTTCACCAGATGCAAGAACGATCATTCTTTTTAAAGTCGTGACCAGAGGGGTGGTCGCAGATATTGCTAAATTAAATTCAAAAGGACACCATGTTCGAAAAAATTGCTTATTGTGAAGGTTCAATTCGACACATTAGTCTGGCCGTTAAGTCGCCTTTCAGTCGAAAGGTTACAGGTGCGAAATTGGTCGCTAGCTAGTCGGGTGTGTCCTTGATCAAGGCACTTTACGGACATTGCCTAAACCCAGTGGATTAATAGGTTCTAACAAATTTAAGAACGTGTCTATCATATACAACACACTGCAATAGCTTCGGTAACCCGACGGTGGGCGCGAGGTGATCTGACGATTGCCCATGTGTTATTGCATTCACGGGGAAATACATGAATATCCTATCCTATTCCGACACAAGGCACTTAGCGAATATTGCCTAAACCCAGCGGTACCGGACTATCCACAATTGTCGCGTTTGTTCTGGGGTAATTGAGGAACGTTTCCTCTATTTCGGGTAATGAAATAACTTCAAAATCGAAAAGTAGTAACCACTGAAATAGCTGCGGAAATCTAAATGTAATATACCATAATTGTCGTGGCGCACTGGCGTGTCAACCACTTCTTGGAATTTCCATCTTGACGGTTAAAGGCAGCCTTCCTTCGGCAAACTGCATATTTATATTACATATCTATAGGCTCAAACACACGGTTTAATAAAACTAAATGAGGCAGTTTAATGGCGAGCTAAGTGCAACTATACAATACACAGTATGCAACTATATGATTTGAAATATACAATACACAGTATGCAACTATATGATTTAAAATATACAAGGCACAGTATGCAACTATATGATTTGAAATATACAATACACAGTATGCAACTATATGATTTAAAATATACAAGGCACAGTATGCAACTATATGATTTAAAAAATACAATACACAGTATGCAACTATATAATTGGAACTTTACGACGATAGAGAAGTAAAGATGTAATGAATTTTGTTTTGATACCCATCAATTGGTATGCACCTGATGGTGTTTTTTGAAAAAAAAACAATTTCAATTTTGAAAAAAAAATTCTAAATAAATTTTACAGGTCGCCACGTTTGTAATTTCTTACAGTGTTTTCTACATGAAAAGTATAAAGTTGAAACTTACATTTTGAAAATAAACACAGCTGTTAAAGATTAAATACAAAAATCGACAGTTACAGCGGTACTAACACAGAGCAAATCTGTGGTATGATGTACATGTAGATGTAGGCACTGTGAACTAGAGATTTATTGTAAACGGCAGTGTTTTTTATTTACCACATAGCAAATGGGAAATGACCAAAACTGTTATTACTCTAAAACTGAAATAACCTTTAATAAATCTAGAAATATATTTACTTTTATTTCAGTGAAAGGGAGGTTTCTTGGGCCATAGAACGCCCTAAGTTACAGACTTACTTTTGTTAAAAAGGTAAAAAGCTCATCAAAATCTAAAGATACAGATTTTCAGTGAAAACGAGGTGTCTTAAATATGAACTTATTTATGCAGTACAAAAACAGCTGGGACTTTAACATTATTGCTAATTTAATATGCTGAAAACATTAAAGATTTTCAGATATGTTAAGATTTAAAGCTACAGGAAGTTTTTGTTGATTGTTTTCCATGATTTCCAGTTGAGTTGGAGGCGCTGACGCTGCCGTATACGGGGGAGGCTGAGAATCCTGAAGATAATATTAATAATTCGATAAGTATTAGGCTTAATGCGTTGTTTGTTGCACATATATACATCACCGAGGTGAAATACGTTTGTAGCATTTTTGTGCACATTTTTGGTGCAATTTTAAAACAAGGGGTTAACGTCTGGCGCATCTGACTATCCGACTATGATAAAACTAGTTGCATAGTGTTAGGATAGTAGTGTCTTTACTATATGCGTTTTGGACAATTTTAGTGAATTATAACATTGGTAATCATCTGTAGCACTGGAAAGCGATTTATATCGAGTTAAGTTAAATGAACTTGTATCTTCAGGTGGTATTTACTACATTTAAAAAAAGATATTTGCTTTGAAATGAAACCCATAAAGTTTTCTTACAAGTGCTACTACCATTGTAACCATATTAAATTATTTTAACTGGTGTTATTTTGCCAATTCCGCATGGTTTGTTTAACAATTAATAAAAAAATGTTTCTTCTTTAGTGTAACTAAGTCGCAAAAAAATAAAAAAAACTACTCCATAATCAGTTGTTTAAATCTAAAATGGCTACTTCTACATATGGTTTAATTTTAAAACCAAAAGATTAACTCACTGAAAAAATTGCTGTGTTTCGAAAATGAGCTGTATTATTTTGCCCCCCATTTCCCACAGTTTGTGATAAGTGCACACCCCGATGTGGTGTGGGGTGCACGGTGAATATGTCGAACACAGCGTGGTTGGTGGGTGCCGGTGCCTCCGCATATACACTGTGGGGGAAGTTGGCAACAGTCTTCCCCCCGGAGACCGAAATAACGGCTCCAATTTGCGAGGTACGAACGTGATAGGGGAAGTTCTTGTTTGCAGCCTGTGGTCTCATTAGCGCCTGAAGAAAAGTCATTAATGACAATTTTTAGAAAAGGGAATAAATCAATGAATTATTATATTTTAAAAATATCACATCAGTCCAGAATAATCTTATTCATCTAAGATCACATTCATATTTACACAGTCATTTGGTTTGATGCAATATGTTTACAACATTACAAGGTTGCGCTTATAGCATTTAACGGGAAGCTTAAGTAAGGGTTGGGTAAAACAGGTAAGAAATAGTATATTACATAAAATCAGTTGGTGGGAGCTGTTGCAGTGAGTATTATATATAATGGAAATAAAGCTATATTTTTTTTCATTAATTTACTGGGAACAATCAAGTTTATCTAAGAACTTTGCCCAAGGACACAATCCAACAGTTTTAACCCACAACCTTTGGGTTTAAAGCCTATTCCATTGTCTGGTGCACTTATCTAAAGTTGATTGTAACAATACTCGAACACATAAGACATAACATACCAGAAAAAACGAATAAGCCACAAAGTCAATGCAGCGTTGCAACCCGTTGACCACTTTCCTTCTCATGAAGCGAGGAATTGCGAATGTTGCTACTAATACCATGATCGGGACTGCAAAGAACCTGGTGATATCATATATCTTGTTTAAATGTATATTCTGTTTACATTAAATAAATACTGTTTAAATTAAATATATATTGTTTAATTAAATATATATTATTTAAATTAAATATTTATTATCTTGTTACATTTTTTTGTATTTTCATGTGAAAACATTTGGTCTTCAATCTTAATAATAGTCTTAATGACAAAAATATACAATGCGGTAGGCTTCTCAAAAATGTTACAAGCTTTCTGTTGTGGAAGGGCTTCCCTTTATTTATATGTAACTTGGTACCAGCTTAACCATGAATAAAACCTTAAGTAAGATTTAGAGGTCCCACCTATCAAAGAATACCTACCAAATAGTGTATATTCCGTAAAGTGGGTAGTAGAACTTATTCTTTTCAGGGTAGCGTTTCAATGTGAATATGATGCCATAGGTAAACCACATCCATGCTGTCAGTCGAAGCCCAATCAAACCATACCCTGCCGGAGATTCGTAAACGTAGAGTACTAACCCAGGATCGAAAAGCTAAAGAAAGGATTAGTTAAGTCAGCCCACTTAGTGTAGTTTTAGGGTTTAATTAAGTACAGTGATCAACAGTAAAGAAGGCAAAATGATAGTCAAAATGACAATACAAACTAAAATACTGACCACATATTCATACACGAAGAGGATAATGTCAATGACAGCAAAAGACTGTCACAAACACTGACATCTTGATGGTCCCCATATGCGACAGATGACCTCGTGTAATGGTGAACCCCTTTTCCCAGCAATAGTAGCAACAGTAGGAATAACAATTCAGCACTTGTGCCAAAAATTTCACCTTGAAATGTGGTTTAAATTTTAAAATAAAGAAAACAAAAAAAGAGCGATAGATGGCACAACATAATTTAAACCGAATTTTTAATATTAAATAGTACAATAATGTGAAATAATTAAATTTCAATAAGACATTGCATTAAAACCCAAGTGCAACTACCGTAGCCTTAGCAGTGGCAGTTTGACATTTAGTAATTGCAACCAGTTTAAAATGAATTAAAATTTAGCACAATAAGCATAATCTCTAAGATAAGATACGTTTGCAGTACAAATTTAGCTGTACAACGGATAAAAAACTAGCGTGGAAGGTATAGTTTATTTTATATGAAGCCATGCCACATTTTGAAATAGGGTCACCTAGGACCCGAAATTTAATGTCTATGGAAACTAGTATAGCTTACCACCAGCCGTTGAAAAGAAAAAATAAAAACATAAAGTCTAGTTTGATTGACATATTACCGATAAGTTTGAGGCCGTTATTACCAATCCCATCCGATGCATACGTTCCAATAGCCACACACAGCATGAGCAAACCGAACACTAAAGATGAAAAATAGGAATTGTTGAATATATTAACATAGAAACAATGTATGAAGAATCTTAGACTGTAAATTTCAATTGAAAATTGAATTTACTTAAATGTTTCAACACTTTGTTTGATTTGATTTTTAAACACTGGTACAATACCTGATGATGGTGTAATGATGTGTATTGATTTGAATAATGATGTCATGCAGAGCAATACACAGTGTTTGGTTTTATTATTATCATAATTAAGAAGGTGCAAAATTGTGATAAAAATGCTTTATTTTTTAAACTCTATAAATTAGATATTTCTTAGGAATGTGACACAAGATTGAAACTTTACAAGCGAACAGAAGGTGGAAAAATTAAAAAAAAACAGCGGACTTGTGTACTTTTCCTTAAAACCCTTTAACACACATGGTCCTAGTATTAATGTCTTAGATAAATTAACTTTTACTCATAATTTCTGAATAGAAATTTATATAGAATGCAAAATGAATAGGAGTATATACTCACCCTCCAGTGCCACACAAACCATAAACATCTTATAAGTTGTGTGCAGCATCTGTCGCTTTTGAAGGATCACTGAAAAAACAAATTTTTTTCTGACACAAAAAATAATAAGTTAAAAATGGCAGAAAAAACAAAACGATATTTAAACAAAGTCAAGCAATAAAACAATAAGTTACCTGCAAAATCTATTGATAATACCAACATCAGTGCAAATAGAATGAGGAAAATTAAGTTTGTTTCCAAAATGCCTAAAAAGGTAAATAAATTTATAAGGAAAACTTATATTATAAGGAAAAGTGTATCATAGGAGAAAAGTATCATGTCAGCTTGTGGATTCTTAGCTCACCAAATTCATCAGCTGAAAAATGTTCTGTCCAAAATGAATGTCCATTTGTTAGTTTGACTGAATATTTGAGATCGATTCCTTTGCCAACTTGGCCAGCTGTAAGAAGAACAAAATGTAACATGTTACGGATCATAAATATCAGCTGAAAGAGCAAGTTTAAAATTAACCGCTTGGTATTCCTGCTTGTGCAAGGCACTATATCAACTTGCTATAGCAGGCCAAACACAAAGCATAAAGTCTATTACGAATAAAGTGCCCTTGAGCAAAGTAAAGGATTAATTGGTTAAACTAAAACTGTATAGCCATCTCAACCAATATATAACACACTATAATACCTGGTTATGATCTAAAGATTGTCCTTGTTACAATCCTCATATACTTATTGGTCTCCAGGGATATACACACATTTAACCCATATTATTTGGGAATATTAAAACACACATTGGAACTTACATTTACAGTTGCTGATAGCGATGTACCACCAGCGTTCATGTTTTGACCTGAAGCTCCTTCCACCCTCACATACAAGCACCCCTTTATCATCAGCACTTGCATTTTTTAACTGTGTGTAAATTTTTGTTAATTTTTTTAATAAAAAATATGGGCTACAATAATTTTTTAACTAAAAATTTAAAATTACTGTTAAGACAAATAATTCCAACCCATGATGAGCCAGTCAATATGGTGTATCTTAAAATCTAAATAGTAAATCATCCTTTAATACTATGTTTATTTGTGTTGAAGTCAAATTTTTAAGCGTGGCGGGTGTTTCACGTCACTTAAAGAAGTGCATTACATTATAATCTACATTTAATAAAATAAGTTTCTAAAAAATTCCACTGCTAATGCTAAAGCAGAACTGTAAGAACTTTTTTAAAATAGATAATTTTTTTAAAAGAAGTATGAACTTATCATATGTAATAAAGTGAGTGAGAAGTTAAGCTTTGTAAAATTGTTGGTATATATAAAGTTTCCCTTTTGTTTTTATGACTGATTCATCATCGTAAGTGTGTCAGGGACACTTTTTGTAGATGTTAAGTGTCTTATAATTATTATTTCATCGCGAACCACAAAAAGTCATTGCTAAGAAGAATAAACATGGGAAGAACATACCACACAGCCACTCCAGGTATAATAAGTGGTCAAATTGATTATCTGATTATTATCAGGTTCTAACACGTCTTCTTTTTCTTGACATGTCTGTAAAACATAAAAAAGATGATATGGCAACAACCCCCCAAAAAATAATTAAAAATGGTGCGGTAATAATTTGACAAAAATAAAACAAAGAAATAGGGATTTTTCACCTCTAGTGCATACTACTTGAGGGAGGGTAAGTGTTCTCACAGATAGTCATTAGCTTGGTACTCAAAACAAAAGTGGTTTGTGCTTTAACTTATAAAAGAAATGATGTTTGAATGTAAGACTAAATTGACTAGTCATCCATACATTTTCATCCATTTTATAAAACTAAATTATCATTTAATTGGCAGCATGGGCACTAATGCATGTTGAAAAATGTGGCCGACAAACACAAAATAATGGCACTTAAGTGTTTATTGTATCATAACAAATTTGGTTTTGTGTTACGCATAATTTTTTAATACAGAATCAGTTCAAAAAAGTTAAAAACACTGCTTCGGTCCATAGTTCTCCAATTCCACAGTTTTCTATGTAAGAGTTTACTTCTGCACATAAAAAATCGCTTCAGATCAGAAAACAACTTACTTTCGAGTTGTTTTTGTAAACTGAAGGCCATTGGATTCCATCATCAAAATAAAGAAGAATTTTATTGCAACAATCTTCCTGAACAAGTATTTATCATTTAAACAACCCATAGAACCAGTGATACAGTAGTATCATTTAAAAAGGACATTAAGTAATGAATAATAAAAATACATTACACTGTGATAACTTCAAGACAACTTCATAATAATAATTTGCACTCAAGTTGTCGGTGTATAGATCACAGCCATCCACAAGTTGCATGTTCAGCCTGCTTACTTTCTGTTTTTACTTTGCATGGCCTTAACACATCAAACACAATTCTCTAATTTAAGCAATCAGTCAATTGTGAAAATAAATTAGGCATGATATTGTAGTAGCAATACACAGTACTGGTAATAGCTTACAGAACTGAATGTTGCCTTATGTCCAAATAAAGGTGTCAATCTAACTTCATTTTAGAACACACAAATAACTGATATACACCGACAATTGTGCATTGAACTAATATTATGAAATCATGGATTTCTGTACTTGAAAAAATAAAGATGACACAATCTCATATGGACCCTAAGAGGTTTTTGCTAAATCTATTAAAGAGTATAGGTTTTTTCATCAACCGATAAACATTATATTTGTTACAGATATAAAGTTAAAAGAAACTTACATATGGATAAATAAATTTGAACTGCATTCGGCCAATTTCAGATAGAAAGCAAAATCTGCTCAAGAAAGTCCAATCCTAAAGAATGAAGTATGGCAAAGTATTATAAATCAATGGATAAAAAGCTGTAAAATTACTTTAATGTTTTGTACTACACAAACAACAAAAGATTTAACTTATCTTTAAAATAGTATTAGTAAATATAAATTTTAATGGGGACATATTTAAAAAAAAGCATATTACCTCTCTGGTTAAAAGCCTTCCTTCTAAATAGAGTGCTCCACAGCATGATATGGATATCGCTGTGATAATCAAACTTAATGGTAACATTGCACAGTACTACACAACATCTCTGACCATGTTAATCGATGATCTATGACTTGAAAAATACATAAAATAAGTTGGGTTGGTATTTAACGAAAATTATTGTATTTACTGCGAGGCATGTTCAGGTAAATACATATAATTTTGCTAGAGGAAAATTTGTTTAAGAAATAATACAGTGCAGCAGTACACAATTACCAAATTTTAGTATATGTTCTTCCATTTTTACTGCAACTGAATTATCTTCCCTGAGAGCCGAGAAGTAACGGGTCCTGTTTCGAGGTGTTAAATTTGTTTTATCTTTCAAACCAAATTTATTTCCTAAAAACTTCCAAATGTTTTCACGTGGCATTTTGAACTGGTAATTCTTCATTCTCGTCAACAGTCGGGACATATAATGAATTTTTTAAAGGTTGGGAAAATAAATAATTGTAATAAGTATATCCAAAGAAAGTCCGTACATGGTCCCAATACTTATTATAAAGATGGTCAAATTCTTTTGAGTTCTCATTGAAATTTACATCAAAATCCGTCATGACCCAGCGTAATCTCCACCAGTGATTCAGAATGCCAATGTCTACTATTCTGCTAGGCAACTCAGTCCATGTAGGATTTGTGTATTTACACTGTGAAAGGTATGTCCGTTCCTCTTCACTATAATCCGAGTAGTAAACAACTGTGAACAATTTTAAGTTAAAGTATCGTAACATTCCTCTAGCGGAATACCACATGATTTTTTGAACATGTTTGTCTGAATTCGGGTTTCTAATATGTTCTCCGACCAACAGAAGATCATTAGATGCTTCAACAACTGAATCAAGGTAACTTTGTTCTTTTGGGGCAGTCTTGTAGAAGTAAAAAGCAGCAACAAATGGCATGGTGTTCACAATTGACCTTATTGGACGTTTTTTAATATTTTCAGCACTCTCTTGAGCCACCGCTTTATAATCATTTGCTGTCCTTATCAGTGCATCTTTAACTGATTGGTTTATTCTTGAAAAGAAGGATTTAGTTGCCGACAAAATGCGAGACATTACTTCTTTCTTCTATGCTTTTTTCAGTTAATGGTATAAATACAATTAGACAAGATTTAAATTTAAACTGCTTATCATCATATATCTGTAAATAAAATACAAAAATGCAGTGCAAGTGCGACAGTACGTTGTTTACGATTTAGCCATTGCTTTAACATTAGCAGAACCCATTAATTCACTGAGTTTAGACAAGTCCCTTAAGTGCGTAGAACAACTGACTCACAAACTCTTAACAGTTTTATTGATTAACGTATTCTTACAGTTTTAGTACAGCAGATTAGTTCACTAGACTCTAGCAATGTTATGTAACTCTTAAATGCTTTTCCCAAGAACACAACTTACTTCACATACGTATTGGTTTCTTTCTGATAGGGTTTCAGACCTTGTATTAAAGGTATGGCTGATTTAAACCATAAATTGTGTACAAAGGGTACAGGAGGCATAGTAGGTTATACTATAGACTGTATAGAGGTAAGATAGACAAAATAATGGCGACTGACCGAAATGGTGACTCTGGCAACACACAAGTGACTACAAACCAAAATATTCTAAACGACCTTATTTTCAGGAACGACTGTATTAACAAAAAAACAATGATTTTTTTGCCTATCACGATTAATATATAAAGAGTGTGATGTATGAATATAAAATATAATAAATTACAGTACTTTGTTGTTATTGTCAAAAAATACACTTTATTTTCTTGTCGTAGCTTGTCCTTAATGTAAAAACCTGAACTAAAAAAAATCGAAGAAATAAAATAACAGCTTGGGGGAAACACCAAAAATAATCAATCGCATGTTGAGCCATAGAATCAGGGTTGCCAGACGCAAAGTACGCTTCACGGCCAAACTGTTTTTGCTTTACGGCCAAAATTCGGCCAATTTCTATCAAGTGCAAAATAAACTATTTAATTTAGCCAATTGGGCTATTTATCTCTTAATTTGTTGAAAAATTGTATAATTTTAATTCCCTCCAGATTTGTCAAACCCGTTCAAATACTATACAGGAATGCCTACCGTTATTATTTTATTTTAAAACGTCATAATCAGCTTTGTGATTTGAAAAATGAGACAGTTGATATTATTTTATTTCCATATACTGTCTCTCTTTTTTTCCTTTTTTTCTACTGTAGCGTAAAAATAACATGACGCTTCGTCCAAAAACTTGACAATATGCTTATACGGCCAAATTTTTCCGCACGGCCAAACTATTTTTTTTGCGTCCGGGACGATTTTGGTAAGGAAAAAGGCCAAATGGCCACCCTGCATAGAATACTATAAATCAATTCTATGGTTCAGCCACAGCCATCTTTGCTTTAGCATAAACGAGGAGTTTACAAGCAAAAGTTACCTGAGTTATTAGGACGAGGATATTCATGTTTTTCTCCGTGAATCGGAAACCCCAAGGGGGTTAACACACGGACAATCGTCAAATCACCTCGCGCTTACCGTCGGGTTACCGAAGCTATTGCAGGGGGGGGGCGTAAGATAGACGCTTTCTTTAATTAGAGTTCTTTCAATTTGGTAGAACCCATTAATCCGCTGGGATCAGGCACTGTCCGCTAAATGACT